>PVIR01028534.1:0-21679 GCA_004026965.1 Petromus typicus | reverse complement strand
CTTATAGTTCAGTTTACAGTGAATTGTTGAACATTTCAGTGTTATCTTTTGGATATTGATAGTTGTGAGGCATTTACACTTAACCATCTTAAGATTCCTCTTGACAGTGGTAATAAACATGAGAATCCTTCTGACTTTTAAGATATGGAAGAATGAGGGAATTACTGTAGATGATTTGCTTGGTAGTCATTCACAGTTTAGTTTCTAAGGACATTGTAAAAATACAAAGCACTTTTCCCTTCCTGACTTATAGTATAATATATTGACTTTCAAAGTTTTCAGACACTTAGGCAAAGACATAAAATATTAAATGATGTTCTTAAGATAATTAAATTATCTAAACATAAAAAATTTATTACTTTGCAAGAAGTAATTTCACATTATGCATTATAGGGGAAGTCACTGAACATTTCTGTTGTCATTTTTTGGCATCTGCCCTCATTTGTTCTTCTTTTATGATTTTTGCATCATCATGTACGTAACAGGTGTCATATTTAAAAAGACCTTACCAGGTCCCCATGAAACATTAGGAAGAAAACTAATTAGTTGAGTTGGACAGATTAGTCTTTCAAATGGTTAAAATATTTACTTTTTAAATAAAAGAAGATAATTTATTTGAAGGTAGGGGAAGGAGGAAGGAGAGAGACATGGTGGACAACTACTCCAAAGAAGTAGGGAACATCTGACAGGCAAATGGTCCTTAGACTCTTCAAGGTTTTTTAAAACTATGAAGCGGGGTTACTGTATCCAGTAGCTCTAATATTGCTCCTAGATTTCTTTGGAAACTTAATCCAGAGCTAAAGAGTCAATTATGTTAAGCCTTGTTTTGTATTCTCCTTTCTCTTTTAAGAGAATAGATTAGTGAACAAAGACATAGATATATAACTAAATCCCAGTTCTTTAAATATTTTTATAAGGCTTTATTATCTGATAAGTGTTTTAGTTTGGTTAATCTAACAGGAGTTCCTTTTAAGCACCATGTATTTATTCATTTATTTAACAATATTTATTGAGCTGACATCAGATAATTATTACTATACTTTTAAAATGTCATTGGGCTTTTTATCATCTTTAGTAGTAGATGTTTGTTGGCTCTATAGTGTGTTGGGGATGTTGGTTAGATGGCAAGAATATGAGGTTGTGTAAAATGTAATTACAGACTTCAATATTATAAAATAAAGCTTGATGTTAACAGACCTACTTTTGACTTTTGAGCAGGACATTCCATTGTACTGAAATTTTTATGATTTTTCACATACTCTTTACTGTGTTTTATTTAATGGTATCAACATTGGAATTTCTGGGTCAAGACTGAATATTATATAGTATTACCAGTTAGATTAATGGTATTGTTTTAAGATACCAGATTTTTTTTTTTTTTTTTTTTGTGAGACAGGGTCTCGCTTTGTAGTGCAGGCTGGCCCTAAGCTCTAAGATACCAGATTTGTCAGTCTCATTGAGGTTCCACATCATAGAAGCAACCCTGTAGTCAGCACTGAAAGAGAACAAGTTGTCAGAGGGCATTACAAACAGCCTGTGGAACTCCTGGTTATCTCTTCCTATTTAAAAATATCCCTTTTCTGTTAATTATCAGGGACTACTTAGGTGAATAATTTGAACTAGTTATGACTGAGTATGTGCCCATGTATTTTTGGATATGATAGTTCTTTCTTACATGTTGCTATTAAAACCAAAAGCTATTGCAGTTTTTAGACTGGCATCTAATATTCCCAGTTTTCTACCCAGGTCATTTAAGCCAAATTGCTGGAGCACTAAAATAGATCTGACATTACTTCACTTTTTTTTTTCCATATTAATGCAGGTATGTACACTTTTCACTAGTAAAACTACTTAGTGATCTGCAACAGAAAGAAAACAGAGCAACCAAAGTTTAAAAAAAACAAGCTACTGCTTTACTGTGTCAGTCACTGTTGTACTCATTTATTGTTGCATGTGGTTTTGAATTGGAACAATTTTTAAGGTGGGGAGTGACCTGACTGTGGGAGTTTCTTTTCTAATGTAGCACCCAAGGGACCCGCCTGTAGTAAGTAGCTCTCTGACTACACACAGCTGAGCTATATTATCTTCTCTATGTCTTTCTGTGTTCTGTCTTGTTGGATCATCCTGACACTATGGAAAATAGAGATACTTAACTATTCTTAGCCATGACTTTCTTCCTTAGATTGGATTTTAGGGCTTTCAGACATATCTTGCACTGTCCTGGATGTGGAAACTAATACATCACCTTGCCTTCTCCCGTTTGGTACTCATTGTTTCTGTATTTTTTTTTCCCCCGAGACAGGATCTTGCTGTGTAGCCCAGGCTGGCCTTACACTTGTGGTGATGCTCCTGGCTCAATTTCTTGAGTGTTGAGATGACAGATTTGCTCCACCGTGCCTGGCTATAGTTGTTTCTGTACACTTGGCTCTCTCTTTAGTAACATTACTCTTCTTTACTTATCTAATTACATGGCCATCTTCTCTAGAACTTTTCAACATGATAGTATTAGGTTTTTTTTTTTTAATACTAATCTTCCTCTCCGCAGTTCAAAGCCTTTCTTTATTTTGAATATATATTTTTGTTTAAGGTAAAGACATGTTCTGAGTCCATTTTGTAGCTAACCCAAACTGTAAGAGTGACTGAAACTGTGGGTTTAATTTGCCTGTTTTATTTGTCTGTCCTTGACTCATGTGCTTCCTAAGAAGAGGTGAACTTTATCTTGACTTTATCCCTTCATATAATTTTTCATTCTTGAAAGTAAATATAGAAAAACAGAATTTTTACTTTTAGAACATAGAATTAAGTGTTGACTCTTCATTCCAAACATGAAAATAGAGCAATAAATTTCAGTTATGAATTTTCTGGTGTCTACAAAAAGAAGGAAAATAATTCTGGTCTCTTTCCAGACCTGAATCTGGAAAAGGAATAGAGAGGAAAGTAACAAGAGACAAAACATAAAGGCTCTAGGAAGTTGAATCTTTTCTTTTTTGATCTTGTTTTGCAGCACTGGGGATCGAACTCAGGCCTTTGTGCTTGCAAGGTAGATGTGGCACCACTGAGCTAAATCTCCAGCCCAATTGAGTTATTATTGTGGTTTAAACTTGATCAAAATTTCTTTGACCCAAAGGTACTTGAGCTTCCAGTTTCCTTCCTTTTGTATGTACCAAGAGCCAAAGAATAAAGTAGAAGCCTTGGAACAATCATTTGATGTTAAGTGTAAGATCTGATTGTAGCTCTGACCTCTGAGGGAAGCATATGGAAAGCTAGTTTGTTTGTAGGAGAATTGATAAGATGACAATGTGCCATTTAATTGAAATTTAGCAGTCTTTAAAAGTAGTGTAAAGGAAGCATTAGTAGAAAAACTAGGCCAACCCACTGAAATATTTTGATCAAAGGAGCATGAAAGATGTCAGACAAAATTTATTAGCAGCAAAAACCAGTGAAGCTAAAGTAATTTGCCTTTAAAAATTAACAAATTAAAAAGGCTAATTGTCAAACCCTTACAGTAGCCCATTTCTACCTAGATTTCCTAACTTTTTTATTCAATTTTATTGTTGAAACAGACCTTGAAGAATAACCTACAGTGGTTTGAATTGATTTGAGGATGAAGGCAATTATAAAATTGAGAGTTTTATCTTCTGCAATATAATTAACAATCCTTAATAAAGGTCATTTACAATGACTTGCTGAACCTTTAGTGGAGCATCTTATTGCTGTGGCCCTTTTTGGATGGGTGAGGGCTCACTGTGTTCCGTAGGGGCAGATGGGGATTTGGGGTTGGAATCAGATGTCAGAAGCTTGCTGGAGCTGTCGGGCATCCAGGAGACTCAGACTGATCTCAGAGAAGGAGAACTGCAAACAGTACCGGGGACTGCATAGATTGTGACTTCTTTTTACTGTCTAGTCACTTTTTGATACAATTATTGATTTTAAAGTACCTATTTTTCAAGTTTTAATATCTCTAAAGTTGGAGTGTATTTTATAATCAGTAACATCACAGCATTACGTCAACTGAACTTTGAGCGCTTCCGTTTAGTCTAATTCGAGCATTCTTCTTTCTTGATATCATAAAATAATAGTGTATCTTATAGTCAGAGATGTTTTAGATTTGAATAGATACATTATTTTTCTGGCAGTTATTTTAATGTTGGCTGACTTGTATTCCTATCCTTATCATAATTGCTGCAGAGCAATTCAGTTTTTTTAAATGTTAAAAGACAGTTTTAACTGCTGGTGGCAGTTTTGATAACCTCATGCTTCCATTACTCATTTTACTTTCTCCCTTATCATTTACTCAGAGACTGCCAGATTAATAATTCTTTGAAGAGCATAAATCTCATCTCAGCCATTTCAGTGTCTCTTACTGTTACTTTTTAGGTCATCCTGTCCTAATTTTTAAGAATAATGGATGTACCTTGAGGACATCCTCATAAGCGAAATAAACAGGACACAGATGTGTAAATATCATATCTTTTCTCTGATATGAGAATATGAAGTTGTGAATGAGTTGTTGTATGTATAGTTGATATTGCGAAGTAGAAAATGTTTAAAAGTAAAGAGTGTAAGGGTAAATAATGAGGGGAAAACAAATGTGGTAATAATAAAGAAAAAAAGAAAACAAAGATTGTGTGTATAGGGACAGGGGGGTGCAGGGCGGGGGGAAAAGGGAAAAAATGAGAATCAAGTCATGTCATATTCTGGTACAAAGTCTTAATGTTGAATGTGATTATCATGTGTATTCATAATGTACCATAATGCCACCAATAATTATTTTTTTAAAAAAGAATATTATTGTGAATAGGAATGGCATGAAACTTGCCTCTGTAGATTCTTTTGGGTACTTTGAATCTTAAATGATTTTTGTGAAACACAACGTCAGTATTATGTGACTGCCTATAGTTTGAGAGTAATTCTATAATGTTTACATTCATAAATATTGGTGTCTTTCATACTTGCTTAACTTAATTTGGTTTTGATAAATTGTTCATCAAAAGAAATGATGCATGATGCTTTAGATCTGTTTTTGTCATCATTTCTTTTTTGTGAATGTGCTTATGTCAAGCCTATGTGTCCACAGAAACAAATATTAGAACTTTATAGTTACTTTGGTAAAGTCAAGTCTGATGTATTAGTTACCTAAATGTAAAAAACATTGATTTTTTTTTTTCCATACTGATGATTGAACTTGGGTCCTTGTGCTAGAAGGTAGGCATAATACCACTTGAACTAAATCTCTGGCCTGAAAACATTAAATAGATTAATGTATTAAACCTAGATGATTCTTTGCTTTTAAAATAGAAGTCATATACACAGCACTCTTATAATGTTATCTCATTTAACCACACAATTCTATGTAGTAGATACTGTTGTTTTACAAATGAAGAAATTTAAACACAAAAAATTTAAGTAATTCATTTAGCATCCCACAGGTAATCTAATCTAAGAGGGTTTTTTTTTTTTTTTTTTTTTAAGACCAAGTCTTATTGTATAGTTCAGCCTTGCCTTGAACTCATGTAGCCCAGGCCAGCCTCAAACTCACAGCAATTCTGTTGCGTCAGCATCCAGATTGCTCGGATTACGGATGTGAGTTACCATGCCCTGTTATTCCAAATTTTTTTTGTGGGGGGGACAGAGTCTCGCTTTGTAGTTCAGGCTGGCCCTGAGCTCAGCCTCCAACTCACATCACAGCAATCCTCCTGCCTCTGCCTCCTGAGTGCTGGGATTACATGTGTGAACCACCACATCTAGCACTGTGGTATATGGTACTGGTTGCTGCTGGGCATGGGTCTCCACGCCCAATATAGTATGTGGTTACTGCGGGATCTAACCCGGGCCCTTGTGCTTGCAAGACAGGTGCCGGAACCACTGAGCTAAATCCCCGGCCCCGAAACTTTTAAGTAAATTACACAATTGCAATTTTAAATTTGTACTTAAAAGAGTGAAAGTACTTTTATATCAATCCCTGAAATGCTAGTTGATATTAATATATTGAAGTTTTTTTGTCATTTGCTGAAAATCTTATTTTAATTTAAAAGGCATTTCTGAGAAGATTTTATTGTAAATCTCTTTACTCTGACACTCATTATTTAAGTGCCTCTTTTATATTCCATATAAATTGTGTTTTATTAATTAGATATTATTTGTGTGAGTGTATGTTATGAAGTCTTTTCAGTAGTGTTTGGCAGTGAGAAATTTGATGAACTTTTCCATGTGAGGATATCAGTAACTGCAGTAATAGAATTTACTTATTAAAGCAGAGCTCTATGATTAGATTCTAAATGTTCTCACCACAAAAATATGTGGGGTGATGGGTGTGTTAGCTTGACTTAATCATTCCACAATGTTGACATATATCAAAATATCACATTGTACTCCATAAGTGTGTATTATTATTTATCTATTAAAAGTAAAGTAAGAATTAAAAACTTTGATTAAAACTGTTGTAGAGTATTCACTGTTTCAAATTCATCACATTGCACTGAGATACAGTGGCATTTCCCAGTTATCAGAACATGCTGTTATTCAGTAAAAGGAGATGATCTTCAGTCATGGAGACACAGTGTCCATTTTATCCAGATGAAAATTTAATAGCATTTTTTCTTATTGGTTAATTGTTGAGATGTCTACTCAGAGGAATTTATGGAAGCAGATGGCTGTTAGTAGTTCAGGATGCTACTTACTAACCAGTGCCAGTTTCAGCTAATCTCAGGTGTTGGGTTTTCAAGTCATTTTTTCATCCCCTCTGTGAAGAAATAGATTTAGGAAAAACAGATACTGTGAAAAGTTTAGGCCAAAACATAGGAGTTAGAGGGCATATTCCTCACAAGACTGCCTTTATTTTTGACATTGATTGCACACTTAGGGTCTCCTTGGGTTTAATAACCTGTTAAGACTCACAGAACTCCATGACAGTTGTTATACTTTATGTTTATGTTACTGTAAGGACAAGTTACAGATTAAAATCAGCCAAGGGAAGAAGTGCATAGGGTGGAGCTGGGGATTTGTCACATCTGGGACTTTCCCTGTCCTCTCCCTGAAGAGTCAGGATGCGTTAGTCTCGGTATCAGTGTGTAACTGTGTGTGTTATTGTCAACCAGGGAAGGTCACTGGAGCCTTGGTGTTCATGGCTTTATTTGGGGTGCCATGATATGGGCATAATTCATTGCCCAGGTGGCTGACTTCAGTCGTGAGTCCCCTCCTCTCCAGACATACATCACATGGCTAGTTTAAGACCTGCAGGCAGAGATTTTAGAGATCACTTCCTAGAAGCTGAGATTAGAAGCCAGTTATTTTAGGGATGGAACAAGTTGAAATCCTTTACTTGGTAAGTAAATATGTTGAAGACTCTTAATGAAAAACTTTTGAGCACCGACACAAACAGAGAATTCCACATCTGACTTTATATGACAGTTTGTAATAAAAATGCAGACACACTAAAAATATTACATAAAACTACCTTCAGTCTATGTATATAAAATGTATGTGAAACATAAGTGAATTTCATGTTTAGACTTGAGTTCCAGTCCCAAAATAAATATATGCATATACATATGCAAATATACCAAAATTTGACAAAAATTTGAAACATTTCTGGTCCTAGGCTTTTGGTGTCAGTGAAAGCCTGTGATATGAATAATAATAGTTTGCAAAAATTGGTATACAGTATGTCTAAAGCTAAATTAGAATATGAACCTAGCATGTATGAGACATTGTTAAAGAATTTTTCTAACTATAACTCAGAATGGAAATTCCATAGAATTACAGTTGGTCTGGACTATAGTGTTTTCTAGCTAGTGAGAGTATGGAGACAGTTTTTCTTTAATTGGTTTGCTAATGATCTCAATTCCCTTGCTCTTTGTCTTTCTATTGTATTGTCAGTCCTTTGGTAAATTCTTTCTTCTCTCAATCCATGAACTCCAGTTTAAAATGCATTCAATCTTCTGCTTTCCCTCTCAATGTTGCTGGACACCTCTAAAGTGACGCTGAGTGGTACTATGAATTAATGACTTCTACTATTGCCTCCAAATTCTTAGATGTATTTCTTCCATTCTTTCTTTTTCTGTCTTACCTAGAAACCTGTTATCCTAGGTAGCAGTCTCTTGCATTCTTTTTACGAATTATTTTACATCGGCTTTATTATTCTGAAGGTCTCTATTCTTCTATCTCTTCCTGGATTTAAATTTAATCCCTGGGATTAAAGCGAGTAATTCCATTTTATACTTTGCAAAGAATGAAATATGTATGTTATGAACTTTCTCGACTTACAGGCAGCCTCATTATAAATTTGAATTCACTTTTGCCATTTTCCTTCCTTGTTGTTGGCTTCTTTCTTTTTACTTACTCCCACCAGCATATAAACAAGCAAATATTTGTGCTGGCTATGTGAGTTTCAAAGCCATCATCCTCAGTGTTACAAAATAGAACTGATATATCAGGTAATCACCTACCTCCTATTTATACCTAAGTGAGGCCATCTGATCTAATTATAGCAGTGGGATGGATGGGAAATTCCAATGAGGTATATATGGCTTATATGTGGATGTCCTCCTAAAGCCTCGTGCACTGACCTTCTTTTGGGAGATGATTCGATCATGGGGATGTGATAGTGGATCAGTCCACTGATTGGTTTAACATAGTCCTGGGTGTGGATAACGGGTTTACTGAAGAGGGAAGACCCACCCTAGGTATGGGTAGGCAGTGCTGACCAATAGGATTATATCCTGGATAGAATAAAGGGGAAAAGAAGGAAGTCTCGATGCTTCCTGCCTACTATGCCAGGGACTGTTTCCCCTCTGCCATGCCCTCCACCTTGGTTCTCTACCTTGGAGGCAGCTGAGTATGGACTGAAACCTTTGCAAACTGTGAGCTAAAATGAACTTTTCTTCTTTAACTTGGGGGTGTCGGGTATTTTGTCTCAGCAATGAGAAAGTAACTAAGACAGGGGCTTAAAGGTAGAATGTGTTGTATCCTAACACAGATACAACTTTTGTTCTTCCTTTTCTTTTTTCCTATGGGGAATATGATTTAAGGATATGATACCTGGAGGTGGCAGTTGTTTTGTGGGAGAACAAGCAGACAGCAGGAGCCTTTGCCTTTGATAATATCACTGAGGTTGAGGGGGAAAATAAAGACACAACTCTAGACCTGTCCCCTTTTTTGACTTTTGGTAAGTAACCAATAAATATACTAATGGTTTAAGCATTGTTAATTAGATTTTCTCTTGCTTGCAGCTGATGATGTCTTAACTTACGTAAGTTTCTCCCAGTTAAAATAAAAATAGAATCTTGACTCTATCACTTCCACTACATTCTAGTGTAATCTTTCTTTTCCCTTATGCCATACTGCTCAAAAGAATATCCTACATCCGTTCCTCACTCCCTCATCTATCAGCTTTTTTTTTTTAACCATACTTTTTGCAGTCACCAAAGATGCCTTAAGCAATATTGTATATACTGTGTTTTTCTTTTTTTTTTTTTTTTTGTTTTTTGTTTGTTTTTTGAGACAGGGTCTCACTTTGTGGTTCAGGCTGGCCCTGAGCTCAGCCTCCAACTCACATCACAGCAATCCTCCTGCCTCTGCCTCCCAAGTGCTGGGATTACAGGCGTGAGCCACCACGCCTGGCACTAGTATGTGGTACTGGTTGCCGCTGGGCATGAGTCTCCACGCCCAGTATGGTATATGGTTACCGGGGATTGAACCCGGGTCCTTGTGCTTGCAAGACAGGCGCTGGAACCACTGAGCTAACTCCCTGGCCCCTATACTGTATTTTTCAATCCTTATGTTAACTGATCTCTCTGCAGTAGTTGGTCTGTTGATCTTAATAATGAAATACTCTTTTTTTGTTGTTTTGAAACTGCATTTTCCCATGGTATTTACCTTTTACTTTTTTCATTCTGTTTTATACTATCTTTTTTCCTCTGTTTATCAGTTCTTAGTACAGGTATAATTGTAATTTTAAAGGTTTGAAAAATAAATATTTCAGGGTTATATGCTTTGTAAGTGATGCACTCCAAATGTCAACATAGGCTAAACCTCTAAAATTTATCTATAGAAATCTTTTCTGATTTTGTGCTCTGTTTGGGCAATCTCCCTGGACAAGATACTTATGTTCAGCCAAAATGTCTCTCCCAAGTTGTATGTGTACCTGTCAGAGCTGCCTAGTGGATAGTTCTATTTCACTATCTTGTATATACTTAAAAGTCATAAGGCCCAGATACGAACTCAACACTGTCTCATCCAGCTGCAACTCCTTCTTTGTGACAGAGACTCAGTTACCGGACTATCGTCCGCGTGGCTGTTCAGGCCAGAATCCTAAGTACTCCACACACCCTTTCCTCTCTTCCTGCTCATAGTCATCGTGTCCCAGTTTTCCATCTCTGATGCTGTCTGTTCCCCAGTGTAATCTCCTTTCTCCCCGAGAAAACTAACAGACTCCATCCCTATCCCTGGTGTGACATGAGCTACTCTGTAACCTTTCCAAAATGCAAATCCTGTCATGTTACTTTCTTGATTTAGACTCTTTCGTGGTACCTTGTTATTTTCTAGACAAAAGTTCACAGTTTAATTCAGGAAAACAAAGTCTGTCTTGATCAGATCCAGACCGTGGTTTTTCCCATTTTGTTCCAGCTGTCCTAAACAGTGTGCTATGACTGAATTCGTTTTGTCCAACCTTTTTCATTTCACTAGGCCCCACTGAGTGAAGAGGAATTATGGTGGGTCACACTTAGAATATGTAATATAATTAAAGTGTATTTAAGTAACAAAATTTCTTTTGAAATATATTTTAACATAACTGCAACAAAAAAGAGCAGGTGCCCAGTGGTGGGGGTTGAAGGGCATCTGGGTGGCACATTTTTTTTGGCACCATTGTTAGCCAAAAGGAAGGTTACAATGCAACAGTTTATTGACAGATATGTCAGAGGATGGCAAATGGAAGTACCAACCCAAGTGGCACAAATTCTAGCTATAGCACTGCAGGTGCCACAGGTCGGACACACCTGCCTGGTCCTTACTCCTGCTTTTCCCATTGCTGGGTTTCTGTCTTCGTTAGCTCCATGTCACCCTTCATGTCTCAGTGTAGTATTATTTCATTTGTGATAGTATCTCAGCCCACACTAAGTGCTCTCGTGTGCTGTCAGTGCCTTGCACGGGGCCCCACACTCTCTTGCTTCAGGGCCTTTGTGTGTGCTTGCTGCTTCCTCTGCCTTTTGATACTTCCATACTGTGACCAGGTTGCTATTCATTCCAGTCTTCTATAGTAGACCCACATTTTTCCCTCATCATGGCATGAAATCTTTCTCCTTATTTTATGGAATCCGAAACAACTTTGTTACACTCATACATTTTAGAAATTTAAGACTTTGAATAATTTGCTTTAAATTTGTCTTCTTTCCCATTAACCTGAGCTTTTAAAAATAAAACAAAAAACCCAAGCTTGTTCTTTGGCTTTGTGTTTCTCCGGACAAGCTGACATTGCCTAACTTGAGAATCGATTGTGTGCCAAAAGTCAGCTGATGCTATTTGTTAAAAAAAAAAAAAAAAAAAAAAAACGTTTTTCAGCTTTCAGCCCCAGCTACTGAACCTGACAAGTTCTGACATCTCTTCTGTTGGCTGCCTCTTATTCTTTTCCTGTTTCCATGGAAATGGACATAAGATCACAGAAACGTAGTAAGATATTGGTGGTTAATTGCTATTGCAGAATTCTGAATTCCCTGTCTGTGGAGTTATTATTTAGTGGCTCTTGCCCACTGTACAGTAGTTGTAGTAGCCAGAACGTCCAAGATGGTTTCTACATTTGAGCCTACATGTTGTTTCCTATGTCATTAACTGCTCTCTTAAATGTATTCCTTATTTTATCTCTTTGGAGAAATATATTTTAATTTGAAAACTAAGTCTGTCAGAAAGGTATACAAGGTTCCAAGCCAGGAGACCTGGCCATACGTTTGTATTTGCTGCTTTCCCACTGAGCGACCTTGGACAGTCTGGTTATGTGTATTGAATGAGCGAGTTGCAGCTACTTAGCTGTGGCCTTCTTTGCCAGTGACCCAGAGAAAGGCTGCCATTTTGCCAGCGTGTTTTAATAGCAAATATAGAAACAACATGTGTAACTAATTTTAGCTAAGGAAGTAGACAAGATTTCTAGAGCTCTAAGATGGAAACATGCTTTTAATCTCAGTTTATTTTCTCCTTGTACCAATGGTCAGAATAAAGCTTGTCATATTGCTAGAAGGGTAGTTTAAAATTATCTTTCTAATGTATACATAGTTTGCTAAGACAAGTACATTCCTATCAAATAGAGAAAACTACAACGATGAAAATTATAGCTGAAGAAATTTTATTTTCTATTTAATGAAGGGAGTTATTGCATTGCTTATCTAATTTGTCTTTTATTCATAGCCAAAATATCTATCTATCCATCTATTTATCTGTCTATCTATCTGTCTGTCTACCCATGTACTTACCTACCTACCTATCTATGCTAGGTCAGGATTTCTTTGTAAATCTATATTTAGAACTTTAATAGCTAGATTTGTTAAGTGCAAGAACAGACTGACAAGCACATATAAAAAAGATTAGTGTTTGCTGAGCTGCTTCTTCAGCATGTAGTATCTGCTCTATATCAAAGGAACCTGAGTAATTGAAGTGGAATATGAACAGAATAAATCTCATTTGTGCATGACTACACAGAATGCAGTAAAGGCTTATGACGCATTCCAACTTGTAGTTAATTGCAAGTATCCAGATATATACTGTTGTTGTCATTCCTCTGCATGTCCCCCAAGCCTCATGCTGTTGTAGGTGGGGCTTTTTGGAGGTGGCTGGATCTGGAGTGTGTTGGGATGAAAGGTTTATAGTTATCAAATTAGTCCATTCATTGATTTCTCCTAGTTCTGGGTAGGATTCAGGTTGTGGGTGCTACCTGTCCTAAGGGCGGTTATGGTGGCTGGAACAGAGGGATAGAAAAAGGATTACTACTTGTTGCTTGTTTGCTGCTTGCTGCCTTCCGCCTGCCCTGCTTTGCCTTTGTGCTGCCCCTTTGCCAAGTGCCACCTGTCTTGGAGCAGCCAGCTATAAACTGGAACCTCTGCAAACTCAGGTTTAGCTAAATCTTTCCTCCCTTAACTTGCAGATGTTGGGTATTTTATCTCAGCAGTGAGAACAGTAAGTAAGACAGATGTATTCTTAGAGCTCCAGCCCCTTTGGTGTTCTAGTAGTGGAGTGACGAGGGTGTTTGTCATAGCTGGAAATTTAGGGGAGCTGGATGTGAATGTTTTCTGTGTGCGTTTCACTTTTTTTTTTTTTTAAAACTTGGCTGATGCCTGATGCCTTGTTGCCCAATCCATAATGAGAGATCCCCAGCATAGGAAATGTTTTTACTGGGAGATACCTTTGTGGCTCTTATCTAACCCGTGTCTAGACTATGCTTGCCTGAGCATCACTCTGTGCTGGAGCTTGATCTTGGGTCTCCTGACTTCCCAGGAAAACCTAGTCTGGGGTAGCCCTTGGTTCTTTAGATGTAAAGTGCAAACTCAGTATACCACTACAATAGGAAGTATGTTCAAAGATTTATTATTTACAGATCCTGGGGATAGAAAGCTGTTAGTAGGTCCTGTAAGACGAGAGAGTGGGAAGGTGAAAACATACAAGCAATAGCATAACAATTAGTATACATAAGGGAAGAGAATGGGGTCTCTCTTAAGCTTGTGGACAATACTTGACTGGAAACGTAAGGAAAGTGGGAAGACTCAAAGTTCTTACTTCTGGCCATTGGCTTAAGGTGTGGTATTCTACTGAGGCCTGGACAGCAAATTCTGCTGGGCTTTTTCTGTTTCAAAGTGTTGACATTATAAATAAATGAGAAATAATCCATTTTATACTTTGTAATTGAGGTAAATTTTTCAAACAGGAAAAAGTGTCTTATTGAATCTGTGGTGAAGTTTGATTCTCATGTAGGGAGAACCTGGAGCAGTGGTCATTTCAGATGCTTAGTGACATACTTGTCAGTAGATCTGCCTTAGGGCTCAAGACGTTCAGGAACAGTGGTTTAGAGCAAAAATAAAAATATTCTGTACTTGTTCTAGTATCATTAATTGACCAGAAAAAGATGTGCAAGAGAAAAGCTGTAATGGCCAATTTTTCTATCAGAGTCAGTGTTGACTTTATAGCATATGCCTTCAATTTAAAAAATTTACTCATGCATAAAACAAGTTCATGACGATGCTATAACACAGTGTGATCTAAAAATACAGTGAATGTTTAAATTAAAAAAGTTTGTACAGTAGCAATGTCTTTTACTATAAGAAAAATTTAAAAATATAAGCATTCACCAAATTTTGGGATCACACCTCAGTTTTGCTTGGCTTGCTGAATTCTTCACTTCCAAGATTTCTTTTTAGTTCTTTTTGATGATCTAGTTCTTTGCTATATTTCTCATTCATATCATCAATTTTCTTCTTAATTTTATTGAATCATCTTTCTTTATTCTTTTTACTTTCATTGAGTTTCCTTATAATCATTCTTTAGGTTTCTTTACCAGAGATTTTGTCAATGTCCTTTACTTTGGGGTCATTGCTGGTTACTGAGTTTCTTTGAAGAAACTATGATATGTTCTCTGTATTTTCATGTCCCTGTGAGATTGATGCATCTGGTAGATCAGGTGTCACTTACCACTTCCAAAAGCCCCACCTGTGAGTGCCTGAGGCTGTTAGGAGACATCTAGGTATAAAACACCTAGAAAAGTGGCTGTTGATTTATTTGTCTTCCAGTTCTTAATTTGTGGAGTGCTGAACACCTCCATTTGCCACCTTGCTGTTAAGTCCCTACAAAGTCCTAAATACTCTGCTAAGGGCTGAAGAGTTAGTGATGAAACAAAGACCCTATTCCCCTGTTATCATATACCTTGATGGGAGAGACAGAGCCAAGAAATAAAGGAATATAGTACTGATTAGTGATCAGTGCTGCAAAAGAAAAACCAGGATAAATCAATAGAGAAGGATCAGAGAAGGCTAACTTGCGGAGATCAGATTTAAGTAGAGGTGTGAGTCAAAGGGAAAGGAGGGAGCCAGGCAGGTACTTTGCAGAAGAGCATTCAGAGTGCGAGGAGGATGTGCAGAGATCCCTAGTTAGCAGGGAGGCTGGGAGCTGGGCCATCCAGCCTCTGACAAGCCACGATGAAACTCTCGAGTTTTACTTAAAATGTGATAAGGCTGTGGGGAATATGGAAAAGCAGGGTGACGTGGTCAGATTTTCATCTTGAAAGAATTACTTTGAAAGGGTAGGGCTAAGTAAAAAGGGAAAAGAAAAAAATGCAATAATAAAAAAAGAAAACAAAGCTATATATATAGAGGCGGGAGAGTTACGGGGTGGGCAAGGGAATGGGAAAAAATGAGAATTAAGTCATGCCATATGCTGGTACAGATTCTCAGTGTTGAATGTGATCATGATATGTATATAAAATTTACCAGTAATGAATTCAATTTTTAAAAAAAGGAGAAAAGAAAGAATTACTTTGATGGCTTATGTAGATAGAACTGAACTGGGTAAGAAGGAGGGGTAAGGAAAATACAAGTAGGTACCAATTAAGAACATGTTAAAGGATTCCAACAATCTTAGAAGCTCTCTTATTTTCTCCATTTTTAGTTTAGATTCCAGTGGCATAAAAAGGTTAATAGAATTGTTGAGTGGTACAAATTCAGTCTTTTATTAATTCCTGTGTTATAGTATTTGATTCCCAAAATTCTAAGAATTTTGAGGTTAACATATTATTCCAATAGATAATAGGTAAATTTCAAATAGATGCTTCTTTCTTAAATTTTTTTGAGACAAGGTCTTGCTTTGTAGTTCAGGCTGGCCCTGAGCTCAGCCTCAAACTCACAACAGTCCTCCTGCCTCTGCCTCCTGAATGCTGGGATTACAGGCGTGAGCCACCACACCTGGCACTGTGGTGTGTGGTACTGATTGCTGGTGGGTGTGAGTCTTCATGCCCAGTATTGTATGTGGTTACCAGGGATCGAACCTGGACCCTTATGCTTGCAAGGCAGGCTCCAGAACCACTGAGCTAAATCCCTGGCCCAGTTTTTTTAATTTATTGAGACAGAGTCTTGCTTTGTAGTTCAGACTGGCCCTGAACTCAATATGTAGCCCCGGCTAGCCTCAAACTCTTGACAATCCTCCTTCCTCTGCCTCCTGAGGGCTGGGATTAAGGTGTGAGCCTCCAGGCCAGGCATTGGGGTATGTGGTACTGGGGATTGAACTCAGGACCTTGTGCTTGCTAGGCAAATGCAAGAACTACTGAGCTAAATTCCCAGCCCTCTTAAATATTATTTTAAAATAAATAGCAATTTGTGAAAGCATATGTTATATGGAATTTGTTGAAGAGGTAGCAAAAGAGTTAAAATACACTATTGTTAAAAAGCAGTTGATTTTATAATTTTTGTCTTACTAGAACAAAGTTCTATAAGTGATCATAAACTACTCTGAGATTCAGCTTTATAAGCTTCATTGATTCATCAGTATAATGTAATTTGAATAACTGAATTTAAAATATGGGTACTTGGAGCCCTTCAGTTCAAAATGAGTGGCAAAATGGGTAAGCTGGCCTCCGGAGCCCTGTGGACCTGTGATTGCTTCTGGCTGGTGTTCCCCGGCCCTGGCAGCATGCCCACTGCTTGTCCGCTGACCTCACTGGTGGGCTTCTTGAGCCAGGTTTTCTTCCTCCTGAGAGTCCAGGATGCCCAAGGCCCCGGCTGGTGGTAGCAGGAAGAGAAGCAGGTGAGATAGAGGCAGGCTTGGGGGCAGATGCGAAGCCTCCTCTGGCAGTGCCCCATCCTCCCTGGGGCAGAAACCCTGAAAGGGAGGCCAAAGATGGGAGCCCCTGAGGAGGATGGAGAAGCAGACACAGGGCTCTTCCTGGACCTGAAGGCCAGCAGCTCTCCTGAAGTCTGGGGCCCTTCACATGATGATGGTCAGCTAGGAAGACATGAGCAGAGAAGGGAATTCCAGATGGCCAGCTTGTTCTCCTGTCCCCAGCCTGCTGGTGAGAACCCCGGTATGAGCTCCAGGGAGGAGCAGGCTGAAGAAGAGGAAGCAAGAGGAAGGAGTGACCAAGTTCTCTTAGCTTTGTCATGCTGTAAGGGAGGTCCTGCCGGAGGAGGAGGAGGCTCAAGCAGCTGTCAGGCAAGGAACTTCTTCAGCCCCCACTTCCCACTACCTGTTAGCCCAGGATCCAAGCACACCTGGTTATACTGGCCAGGAGGGGAGGAGGAGACAGCCACAGAGCAAGGGATAGGAACTGAAGAAACCAAGGAGACCTCTGTCAGTCCCTCGTGTCAGGCTCCCGCCCCCGTTCTGAGTATTTTTCAAGAGAGGCACTTCACAAGAGGGAAGAAAGCCCAGAGAAGCCGCAGAGTCTGTCTCCTCAGTTCCCACCCAGAGCGGGAGAGGGTCAGCCTAGTAAGAACATGGACAAAGAAGAGGAGGATGGGGACAGTGCCTTAGAGGAGGCTGAGGACTCAGGGGAATGGGGAAGACGATGAGGAAGACAACGGTTTGGGATCATCTGAGAAAGAGGGAGCAGTGGGCACTTTCTCCTCCACCCCCTCCACCAGCAGCTCACTGTGGGTCTGAGTGTATCCACCTGGAGATGAGAGAGGACACCACAGAGGAGGATCAGTGGGAGGACCATGCAGACACGGGAAGGTGGTTGGCAAGCAGCCCAGGGAGAAGCAGCTGACAGGCCCAGGGTTCTCCCTTCAGGCCTGGACAGATCTACCTGGAGAGTGCACAAGGGAAGAGGAAGCTAAGGACTGCGAAGGAGGTGAGCCCTGTCCCTTCATAGCAGCCATCGGTGTCCTTGGAGAGAAGGCCCTAAGCTGCCCCTCCAACAGCAGAATTGCTGTTGTCAAAGACTCCGACCTAAGTTCTGCCTGAGGCTCCCCTAACTCCAGAAGGTACACACCTCTGCCAAGGCCTCTGACCATTTCCTGGCCATGTGAGCTGGATCCACACAGGCGGCCACTGAGGCTTCTGGGAGCAGCTTGTTGGGATCCCAGTTGCTTTGCCTGCTGCATCTCCAGGGGCCGGGAGGAGCTGGGCCCAAGACCCCAAGCTTGAGGTCACCTTGGGAGCGCACTCTCATCTCAGTCCCCACCTGCTCCTCTTGGAATTCCACCTTTGGTGTCCACCCTTGAGCCCTGCCAAGTGTGAGACTCCGTCTCTGTGCTTGGAGCTCAGTTGGAGGCATGACTAAGACCAAGTAGTTGCATATTATTTAGTTTTTTAAAAAATTGAATTCTTTATTGGTACATTTTATATACACATACCAATCACACTCATCATTGAGAATTTGAACCAGTATTTGACCTGAGTTAATTCTCATTTTTACCCATTTCTCTACCCACCCTACAACCCCCCCATATATACATATGCTTTCTTTTTTTGTTTTTTTAAGGTTATAGTTTTTCTTTCCTCTTATTACTTTCCCCTACCCCCTTCCTTTTGAATATTTTCTATTTCATAAAATCTATCAGACATTCTAGAAGTCATTTACATCTTCAGATTCCCATACCAGAGAAAAGATACGGTATTTACACATCTGTGACCTATTTATTTCACTTATGAGTGTGTCCTCAAGGTATGTCCATTTGAGTATAAATGACTCGAACTTATTCTCCTTTATAACAGAATAATAGTCCGCTTTATAAAAATAAAAACACATCTTCTTTATCCAGTCTCCAGTTGATAGGCATTTGGGTTGTTTTTATTCCATTTTTCATTAGTGTATATTTGTGATACATAATGTCTGCATTCATTGTAGGGAATTGGTATATATACATATTGCAGTTTCATCCTTTTTACTTCCTATTTAATTATTTTAAAAGTAATTGCTTTGTATCAAGAATAAAGCCTTTCAATTTATAGCCAAAAACTTAAAAAAATTAAAATACGAAGTGAGCACTGCTTTTAGGCAACGTGATATCGCAAAAAGAACCTGAGGCTAAGTAAAGGATATGGCTTGAAAAGATTATTTGTTTCTGAGCCTACTGTCATGGCTGAACTGAAGATAGTATCTGCTTCATATGATTGCTATGATTATGAAATACGGTCATGCATCTAAACTGTCAAAAGTTGCTTTGTTCACAGGAATTTGTAAATGGTGTATTCTCATAAAAATCACTACTGTAGGTTTGAGAAGGATCATTCAAGAAATATATAGCAATTACTAAGTTCCTGTGGAATTTTATTATTTTCACTTGTTTCCTTCCAATTTTAAGGATCATATGTTATAAAGAGCTTTCTGAAGTACTAGTAGGATTGTGTTAGTCTTTAGGAAACAAAATTTAGAGATATATATTAGCTGTTTTTGGTTTTGTTTTGTTTTGTTTTTTGAGGTTCTGAGGATTGAACTCAGGACCTGTGCCTGCCATGCAGGTGTGGCACCAAGCCACATTCCTTACCCAATATATTAGCTGTCTTTAAATGTGGAAAGGGCTCTCATGTTGAACAGGGATTATTACTATTATTTTTTTCTTTTGAGACAAGGTCTTGCTTTTTGTAGTTCAGGCTGGCCCTGAGCTCAGCTTTGAATTTGTAGCAATCCTCTTGCCTCTGCCTTCCAAGTGCTGGGATTACAGGCATGAATGAGGACGCCCGGCACAGTGGTATGTCTTATGATTGCTGGTGGGCGTGAGCCACCATGCCCAGCATTGTTGTATGTGGTTATCTGGGGATCTAACCCTGAGCCCTTGTATTTACAAGGCAGGCACCAGAACCACTGATCTAAATCCCTGGGATTATTCTTTATGACTCAAGGCAGCAGAACTATGATTCAAGTTGAGACTACAGAGAAGATTATTTTGGTACATTAAAATAAGGACTTTTCCAAAAATAGAGTGAATCAATGAATATGCTTGTACTGTGTAAAAGAATATCACTTTTTTGGTATTCATTGAGGGTTTTTGATATAGCTTGAACATTTCTTCAGTTTTGGATGTTATTAAAACTAAGTTACTTGAAAACAGAGACCTTGTCTGTAATATTTTTAATGTATTGTTCTTTGCTCTTTAATCTGTTGAGTGATTGAATGAATGAATGAGTTGTTCTTGGAGATCATAAGCATCATTTATTCCTATTTTAAGTTCAGTGCTGAATTTTGGTTCATGGTTTGGGTGTTTATTTGGGCTAAGGATAATAGAAACTATAGGGAATTACTCCTTGATAGGAAAATAAATGAGTCAGTGCAGAGTCTATCAACAGTGTAGCTTTTAACGTTTTGGGCAGATAATGTCTTGTTTTGAAGAGCAATCTTGTGTTGGATTTTTAGCAGCATCTTTGGCTGCTAAATATTCATCAGATCCCACTACCAACTTTCTTCCCTACCTGTACCAGTTATGACAATGTAATATGTTCTCAGACATTCCCATATTTCCCTTTGGAGGAAAATTTGCCCTTGTTGAAACCATTGAATTCTTAAATAGTTCATTGGAACACATCTATACAGTCAGGCAAATCCAATAATTAGATAAACTTAAATCAATGTACCCAAGAAAACTCAGTTAAATTATTTAAAACAAAGCCTGCCCTAGTAAAATTTTTATATTGAGACAATTCATATGACTTTATAATGAAAAAGTTGACTGTGTTATGCTCCTGGATTTCTACTTTGCCTTGAAATATGATTCATTCAAGTAGATTAGCATTGTTCTTTTATGTTACAGAATCATTTATGCTGTTTTTAGCCCCAAATTGTTTTTAAAATTATTGTGTTGAAATACAGGTGGGAAGTGTTTAAGAGCGGGGAGTGGTGGAAATAATTGATTATAACTATCATGAGATGTAATGGCAGAAAGAGTAGCAGCTGTAGATAGCTTACCAGGAATTCTAGAAGCAGTAGAAACAGTTTTTTAAAAATAATGTACATTTAAAATTGTATTTTGGTCTGAATCTAGAAGTTGGATCATTTCATGGTAGATGTGATTTCACAAGTAATTATGGTTTGCATTAGCCACACTGGAAGTCAATCATTTTTTTGGCCATACTAAGTAGGACTTACAAATTCTTCTCCCTAATAATTTATTTCTTTTAAGTCTGAATTGCATGATTTAGGAGCAGGGATTTATCTCAGTGGTACTGTATCTGTCTTCTAAGCACAAGAGCCTAAGTTCGATCCCCAGTACCATTAAAAAAAGTAAAAAATAAAAAAAAGCAAGTTGCAAGTTTAAATAAATCATCAGTTGTATTATATCTTAATTTGGTATATTTTCTTGTCACATCAAGTTTTATAACCTATCATGGGGAACTGTTCATGATCCCGACTTAATTATAAGCTAGGCATTGTTATATTTTAATATACAACACTTACATACATATTGTGAAAGAGCCATTTCTAAAATACAGTGGCCTTACCAGGTATTATTATAAAGGAGCATCTGTCAACCTTTGTATTATAGACCCAAATTTATTTTTAAGGAGTTTCTGACTTGTCTATTTCTCAAATGCTTTGGATTGAAACCCAGTATAGAAATTGTCAGCTGAAATTCAAGTTTTGTTATATCATAGAAGGAAAAATTGAAGCTTATGTTTTCAACTCATGTCACAGCATGTAAAACCCATTTAGTGGATTCAGATGCTTTAAACTTGGTGTTTATTTATTTCTCATAAACCCAAGTGAGGAAATTGAAAC
>PVIR01028533.1:9119-21979 GCA_004026965.1 Petromus typicus | reverse complement strand
CGCTTCTGGTTATACTTTTTGTTCTCTGCATTTCAACTGTCATTCCGCGTCATCCACCTGGCTCTGCACTGACTCTGACAACTTTCACCTGTTCTTGCTTCTGGCAATGTTTGGGATCTAGGCCCCAAAAGCAGAAGGAATTGATTCCTGGGGAGATTATTGAGCTCTAATGGAAAACTACAGGCCTAATTCATTCATTTATTTACGTATGTATGCATGTATGTAAGCATGTATGGATGTATGTATTTGAGGTAGGATCTAGGTATGCTGTAGGTACTTCCTGGCCTTGAGCTCACTAGGTAGCCAGGGCTGCCCTGCAACATGCTCTGAGCCTGCTGCCTCAGCTTCTGGACTGCTGGCCTTACACTTGTGCGCTGTCACACCCGGCTCAAGTCCTCTTCAGCTCCCTCTCTTCCTGGATCACTGCACAGCCCACCTCCACCTTTCCCCCTTTTGGCTCAAATTGTTAGCAGCTCTGTGATGGGATAGGAGACTGATACAGCCTGCATCACTCTAGGCCGTGCCCTGCTCCACACACCGTGGTAACCTACACTGACGGGGTAGGAACTCTTGCTGACCACTGTTCTGCCTCAGTATCTTCATTTACAGGGCAGGGGTGTTTGCTCAGTGGTTCAAGCGCTTGTCTTGCAAGGGCAAGGGCCCAGGTTAGATTCCTGGTAACTACATACCATACTGGGCGTGGACACTCATGCTCAGCAACAATCAGGACCGCATACCACAGTGCTGGGCGTGGTGGCTCCTGCCTGTAATCCCAGCACTGGGAAGGCAGAGGCAGGAGAATTGTTGTGATGTGAATTTCAGGCTGAGCTCAGGGCCAGCCTGAACTACAAAGGGAGACCCTGTCTTAAAAAAAAAAAAAAACAGCTTAGGAACAGCCTGTATATACCCATGAATACATTTCTGGAGAAATAAAATGTGATATCTATCTATCTATCTATCATCTATATATCTATAATGGAATATTACCTTGATATAAAAATCATAGATTTCAGTCATTTGCAGGAAAATGGATGCACCTAGAACATATGATATTGAGTGAAATAAACAGGACACCTAGTTTTAAATATCTTATGGCATCTCTCATGTTGAGCAAGGCAAGTACAATGAAGAGAATAAAAGATTAATTTAAGAAGAAAGAGGATGGGTTTCTCAAATAGAGCTGTGGTCCAAGGGAAAGAGCTTAAGATTCAAGAAACACAGAAGGAGAAGTAAGTGGAATAAAGATATGCCATATCCAGGAACCTAGTAACCCCAAGTAATATAAACATTATACACCATAACGTTAGCTAAGATTAATAATATCAACAAGAATGTAAAAATTGGAGGAAGAGGAGCAAAGGAAGTTAAAGAAAAGTTTTAGTAAGATGAAGCTAGGTTATGTCCATGTAACTTTTCCACAAGATGATGAAAACTACATGAATTACAAACGTGTAGTAATAATTTTAAAATAATTAAATTTCCCATTCCTTTGTAAATCCAGTATTAAAATATATTTTCTCCAATTATTACTGGTGGAATGCTTTGTAACCTTAAGTATTCTTTTAAAATTTTCTAAATATTCTTTTGGATTATTATTTTTCTAAACACTCTCCTCTTTTTTCAGCATTTAATAAAATTATATGTCCTTCTTTGCAATATTCCCAGGTACACAAGTCATCCATAAAAATGTGGTCAGCCTGGCTTGGTAGCACTGGCGTAGGCTCCCAGCTTGAAGCATGCTGGGTTCAGAGGCAGGAGGATTTTTTTTTTTCAGGAAGCTGAAGTCAGAGGTTCATAAGTTCTAGCTCAGCACGGGCACCTTAGTAATATACTGAGACCCTGTCTGAAAATACAAACCATGTAAAAAAGAGGGTGGATATGTAGCCCAGTTGGAAGGATCTGGGTTCAATCTCCAGTACCACCAAAGGGAAAAAAATACAGTTAGGTCATAGCTAATGCTACACTCATTATCTCCATGTTTACTTGACCATGTCTTCTCATTTCTGCTTTTTCTTCACGTAGTATTCTACCTCTTCATATCAAATTGTCTCATGTTATTACAGGGCCAAGTGTCAGGGATCCACTCCCAGGAAGGAAAGAAAATGAGTTAATGCCTAGGACTTGAAGAACACATCTAGGCACTAGGACCCCTGGTCAGCATCTTTTTCACTTCCTAGATTCCTTGAAATCCTAGTCCACGTTGGCCATGAAAATATCCAAGAGAGTGTATATTTTTTTTTTGACAGGATAGAAACCAAGTATATACTGGAATTGCTATACTCTGAGACCACAACTAACAGTTTGTAAGATTTTATGTATTTATTTGTCTACTTATTTAGAGACAGGTCTCACTAAGTTGCTAAGTTACCCAAGGTGGTCTAGAACTTATGAACTTCTGACCTCAGCCTTCTGAAAAAAATATAAAATTTTGTATTAAAATGAATAACATCAGAAGAGAAAAAAGGCTGCCTATAGAATGGAGGTGTATCTATCACGTTAAAATGATGTCTTTAACTCTTTGGTGAAGATAGCTGCAAGAGAGAACTGGATTAAATGTAATTTCAATTTTTAGTTCTTAAGGAATTTTTATAGTGACTTCTGTACTGGTTGTACTAGTGTACGTTACCACCAACAATGTACAAGGGTTCCCTTTGCCCGGGCATTCTTGTCAGTAGTTATTTTTTGATTTTCTGATGATAGCCATTCTTTCTGGAGTAAGGTAAAATCCTACTATTTTATTAATTTTTGTTTCTGCAGTGGCCAGAGATGTTAAATATCTTTCATGTTTTATTGATTTTTGAAAAGTATCTGTTCCTTTCAATTGCTTATGTTTTGAATGAGCCTTTTATTTTGAAAGGGCTGAGTTTTTTGAGTTGTCTATAAATTCTAGATATTAGTTCTCTGAGAGTAGCTACCAACTTTTTACTATTCTATTCTATAGTTTGTCTTTTCACTCTGTAGGTTGTTTCCTTTGTTGTGCAGGAACTCTTTAATTTGATATAATTCCCTTTGTTGATTATTGATGCTACATCTTGATCAATTGAGGTTCTGTTCAGAAAGTCCTTACCCGAGTTTTACCTGTTTTCCATTTCATTAGCCTAAGTGGTTCGGTTAAATGATGAGAAAATCAGACACACCTTAGAGTAAATTCCCATAGAAAGTAATATCCATGTACCGATAAGTGTTCTGCCATATTGAGTATGTATGTTGTGTGTCTTAGTTACTTTTCTTGTAGCTGAAACAAAGTACTCAATATCAGAATCAAAGGGAGAAGGATTTATTTAGCTCACAGTCTATAGAGATTTCAATCTATAGTTGGCTGGCCACAGGCAAGGTGGTACACGGCAGAGAGGCAACAGTTCATGGCAGTGGGAGGCAGGAAAAACATGCAACAGACCTTAATAGTGTCCTTCTGCTTCTTTTATCTTATCCCAGACTATTTAGGGTATGTGGCTCTCACACCCTTAATCCTAGTGCGCATGAGCCTAGCGCTGCCCTGCGAATCAGTTCCAGCATCACACACTCTAGATCAAGCCACGTCTGAAAAAGCCTCACCTAAGACCCCATGAGGCTATGGGGAGACATCTAAACACTAGCCATACAAGACTGTGAGAAAGAAGGCTATCTACTTAATCCCTCCTCCTATGATTCATGAAAAAATTGTCTACAGTACATAAGGTCACAAAATGAGGAACTCATCACTTATCTCAGAGGGTCCCAGGTCACAGACTGCTTGGATTTGAGAACTGATGCCAGAGAAGGTCTCTGGGCTTGAAGCAATGTCCTCTTTTTTTTTTCTTTCATCACCCCAAAATTTACCTAGTGAAAGACCACTAGAAGCCAAGGGAACCCACTGCACAAGTAATGCTTCGCAGAGAAAATCACAGCAGAATAGACCAGGTACAATCACAATTGATGTCTGAAAAGATGAGAGGTCCCCCTGTCCCCCACCATGGAGATTGAACTCAGGCCCTTGTACTTCCAAGGTAGGTGCTGTACCACTTCAGCTAAATCCACAGTCCAAAGATGAGAGTCTTGAGGATGGAATGTGATCTTAGGTTTCAGGTGGAAAACAGGAAAAGAGCACTGTAAGCTCCTTGTACCAAATTGGCAAAATACAAAGCACCCTTATTTCCTGGCACCTCTAACTCTGGTGGCATTTTTTTCAGACAAGAAGGGTGGAAGCCAGACACTGGAAGACAATGCTTGTGTTAATACAAGGAGCAACACTGCCATTGTGTGGAAATAGTTTCAGTGCACTGAGCACCATGATAGCTTTCACCCACAAGGCCTAGTAGGTCAGGTAAGATCCTGCCTATAATGAAATGAAAGAGGCTGGGACTCCAGGATGGGCCTCTTTGCCCCCACTATGACTCTAATAGAGGTCTGGACACTGACGATTCCTCAGTGTAGAACCTGAGGAATATGGTACTTGGAGGGGACCGGCAGCTGGCAGGAGTTGCCATCACATGAAGTCATGGGGTGGGTTATCAGTTCCCCCATCATAGACAAGGCTAGAGGGACTCACTCAGACAAAAGCAGGTTGTTGGGGGCACCTATGTCCTATTCTTGTCCTTTGAAGCGAAAGTTATTATGTCTTTATGTGATGCCACTGTACTATCAATCTTCCAGTCCTTCAATGCAGCAGTGTGAGAACAACAAAACTTGCCTCTGCAGGCGGCACTTGTACACTGAGTTTTGGTTCATCACTCTCCAGGTTTTATGTGACTTGTTCCTGGTTGCCTATAGACAAAAAGAGTGTATGGTCTTCTGACTTTCCAGATACTCTATTTCAGTCAACTTCTAAGCTCATGCTTTATAGAAACATTTCCCTTGATGGCAGAATAATATTGTCATGGAAGACCCAACTAGCTATTCTTCTAATTGCAGTTTCCACCCATGCAATTTGAAAAATAATGCAAGAAGAAACAAAGACACTAGGAAACATAGATTGAGTTGATGAAACCTGCTCCTCTCCTTGAATCTTCTTTTTGGTTTCTATTTGACATGAAACTTAGATCTAATATGCACATTGCTTATTCCACAGTGGTGGGCATCTAAGCTACTCACTCGTATCTGGAAGATTCTGAAAAACTGAGTTTCCAAGTGACAAAGTCTTCTCATTTCTGCTTTTCTTCAATCTCCGGTATTTCCTCTTGACATCAAACTGTCTTGTAGTATTGGGGACCAGTCCTTAGGAATCAATGCTTAGGAAGGAAAAGAAAACGCATATAAGGGATCGGAGCAGAACAAATCTAGGTTCTAGGTTGTGTTGTTCTCATCCTGACATACTTTCCAGATTTCCTGAGAGGGCTACTCCATATTATGATCTAGGCATCAGTCTTGTGTGTCTAGGGCAGGCTGACATTAAGGGGAGATTTAAGAAGGGGGTCCAGGTGGTTCTCAAAACTAAAGGCTACACGGTATCTTACTTCGAGTGACACTCGCAATCGAAGGACTATAGATTTCAATTAGAGAAGTCATGGTTTCATCCTTTCACATTGGAGTGCAAATATTTTTTGACATTATTAAATGGCCTATCACTAGTATCTATGTGGATTAGTGTTTCCACTTAAGGAACAATGTTGTATTTTTTTATTGGTAACTTGCACATGGAGCTTTGAAAGGATTTACAAAATAACCATGTGCTCATCAAGAAACAAGCACAGCCATAAAACTGAGTTATACACTAACTTGTTGCATATGTTTTGCCTGCCTGCCTTTCTTTCTCTCTCTCTCTCTCTCGACAGGGTCTTGCTTTGTAGTTCAGGATGGTCTTGAGTTCACTATACAGATCAAACAAGCCTCTAACTCATGGCAATCCTCCTGCCTCTACCTACTGAGTGCTGGGATTATAGGCATGAGCCACCAGGCCTGGCATTGTGGTCTGTGGTTCTGATTGCTGGTGGGCATGAGTCTCCATGCCTGACACTGTTGTATGTGGTGACCAGGGACCAAACCCGGGCCCTTGTGCTTGTAAGGCAGGTGCCAGAACCACTGGGTAAATCCTCGGCCCATCTTTTCCCCTTCTTTAGTAGAGAAAAAGTCCTAAATAGACAAGGAATCACTATAATATATTTGCATTTAAATTATATTTCGTTACTCCTTGGATTTTAGAATGGACATTTTCACTTCTGATTCCCAGAAAGTTTTTTGATATTGTCATAAAATATTTGCAGAATTTGGATTTTAGAAAATAAACTTTGCAAAAAATCTTATTGACTGATGTATTCATTACAAAAATAGCAAGATCTCATATAACATTTTTTGTTTTTCATGTTCTCATTTAACACTTTTATGCATAAAAAACCTTTTATCTCCATATATAATTACATAAGCATTTATACTGGAAAAAGTAAGTAGTTTTTTTTTTTTTTTGGTGTGTTTGGTCTTTTTGAGACAGGGTTTTATTACGTAGTCCAAGCTGGCCTCAAACTCACTATGTAGCCCAGGCTGGCCTCAAATTCATGGCAGTCCTCTTGCCTCAGCCTCCTGAGTACTGGGATTACAAGCATGTGCCACCATGCCCAGTTTAACACTAGAAAAATTAGGAGTTTTAAGTTTTTCTCAAGTTTTCATTCAAGAGCCCTGTTGAGTGCAAATGCTTATAATCCCAGCACTCTGCAGGCTGATGCAAGAGGATCACAAGTTCAAACCCAGCTTGGGCAACTCGGCAACTTAGCGAGAAAATTTCTTAAATTTTAAAACTTTTTTGATGGCTAAAGATATAGGTTAGTGGGAAAAGCCTGGATTCTGTCCCCAATATATATATTTTAAAAGTTTTACTTCAAATTCTGATCTTAAAACTATTTTTCTTAAGTTTTGGGGACAGGGCTTCTTATATATTCCATACTGGTCTTAACTTTCTATATATTTCAGAGTGGCCTGGAATTTAGTGTGGTCCTCCTGTCTGAGTCTCAGCAGTGATTCTGAAATTCTGTCTTTAAAGGCCACAAAGAAAGAGAACAAATTTGAAAAACAACTGCTTAAAATTGGTCCATTTCATATTCAGGCATCCTGAGGTCTTCCTTGAGAGAATTTAAAGATGGATATGGTCACACCATTCACATGCAACTCTAGTCTTTCACTGATATCCATTTATATACATAGGAATTCAAAATACATACACATTTCAATTTAATACCGACCATGCTCACAGATGTACCAGTTTTACAGTTTGTATGTGCATTCAAGTGGATGTACCTATGCAGACCTCATGTGCTCATTTCTTTTTAAATATAATTCCATGCATTCACCACTTTGCACTGGCCTTAGCCCACCATTGGCATATATCCATTCCACTGTATTCTACTGCTTGGTATTTTGTATTTCATTTTATACCTTTACGAATTCATAAAATAGAATAGAATAGATTGGTAGGCCAATCCCATTAAGAAGAAATAAGTACTTTTTAATCTCTGTGAGCCAGGTGAAGGTGGCAGAGGTGAGAATAAAGGAAGCTTGGGAAGCTGGCACAGACCTCAAATCGCACCACTCTTGGAGCCTGAGACAAGAAAATGGATATTTGGATCCCAGGCTGGGCAACTCAATGACTTATAAAGATCCTATCTCAAATCAAAAACTTAAAAGGGATTGGGAGGTATAACTCATTGCAAAGGCCCTGAGTTCAATCCTCAATAGTGAAAAATAAAAGTCTCGGCCATGCATTATCATCTTTTCCTTGTGCATATGTAATAGTTTCATAAAGAAATATTTAAACTTTCCCATAGCATAACTGTGAATGCTTAAGTGTTCTTCACTTACAACTTGAATACATTTCAAATATAATTAAGTTTCTTGGGACTACTGATATATTTAAAAAATACTGTCACTTTTTAAAACAGAAATAAAATACATGTAACATAAAATTACCCATTTTAATGGGTACAATTTAGTGGCATTCAAAACACTCTCAGTGCTGTACCAAAATTTACCTCTACCACATAATTTTAATTCCCATAGAAGGAAGCCCTGGATCCATTAAGTATTCATTTCCCATTCCTTTCCTCCTGAGCCTGCCCAGCTGCCAGTAACCACTATTTTGCTTACTGCCTTCCATGGAGTTACTTATATTGGAGAGTTCATACAAAAAGAATCACCACAGGCCGGGGATTTAGCTCAGTAGTTCCAGCACCTATCTTGCAAGCGCAAGGTCCTGGGTTCAAACCCCAGTAACCACATACAGCAACATCAGGCGTGGTGACTCATGCCTGTAATCTCAGCACTCAAGAGGCAGATGCAGGAGTTTGAGGCTCGCCTGGGCTACATAGTGAGCTCAGGGCCAGCCTGAACTACAAAGTGAGACCCTGTCTCAAAAAAAAAGAATGACCACAAAACTTGGTTTATTGTGCTTCTTTATTTTATGTAGCATGTTTTCAGTGTTCATCCATGTTGTAAGCTACATCAATAGCTCATTTCTTTTCATGACTGAATGTCATTCCTTGTATATGCATATCACCTGATGTTTACTTACTCATCAAAGATATTTGTCTTCTGTCAACCTTCTGAGTATTCCTACTAGCTCTACTAGGAACAAGTACATAAAAGTACTGGCTTCAGTATCTGTTTTCAATTCTTTTGGTTATATGAGTAGAAATGCCAGGTCATATGCTATTACATTTAAATTTTCTGATCATTCACACAGTGTCTCCCATAGCAGCTGCACAATTTTGCATTCCTACCAGAATTATAGGAAGGTTCTTGACAGCGCTTGATTTTCCCATTGCTTCAATGCCTGATGTACTTATTCTATGTGCAATAGTATCATGAGGGAGTTTTGATTTGTGTTTGTTTGTACTAATACTATTAAAGTATTTTTGCATGCAATTGTTGGCCATTTTAATAACTTCTTGGGAGAAACACCTAACTATTGTCTATTTAAAAAATTGTGTCCTTTTTTTTCTGTTGAGTGATGAGTTTTTTAGATATTTAAAATAGTAGATGTTCTTTAGTTAATTTCTGTGGAAATATATTCTTCAATAGGGCTGGCTGCCTCTATGCACTTATAATGTCCATTGTTATAAAAACTTTCAAATTCTGATGAAGCCCAATTCATAGTTTTCTACTGATTGTGCTTGTGAAAGTATATCCAAGAAACTAGTGTCAAATCCAAGATTTACCCTTACATTTTCTTTTAACTTTAACAGTTAAATCTTTGATACATTTTGAGTTCATTTTTGCATATGATGTGAGTCAGGCATCTCAGTACATTGTTTTGCATGTGAGTAACTAACTGTTGTAGAATTTTTTTTTTTTTTTGAAACAGCGTCTCGATTTGTAGTTCAGGCTGGCCCTGAGCTCAGCCTCAAACTCACATCACAGCAATCCTCCTGCCTCTGCCTCCCAAGTGCTGGGATTACAGGTGTGAGCCACCACGCCCGGCACTGTGGTATGTGGTACTGGTTGCTGCTGGGCATGAGTCTCCACGTCCAATATTGTACGTGGTTACTGGGGGATCAAACCCGGGTTCTTGCACTTGCAAGACAGGTGCTGGAATCACTGAGCTAAATCCCCAGCCCTTTTCCTTTTTTTTTTTTTTTGAACCAGGATCTTGCTATGCAGTCCAGGCTGGCTTTGAACTCATCACATAGCTCACTCTGACCTCAAATTCATAGTTTTCCTGTCTCATCACTGGAATTTTGGTGTGGCCACCATGTCTGGCTTCTTCTACCTGTAATCTCTTGCTCCAAAGAAAAAGTTGCACATTCCACAAGTCTTTAGTTTGTTTTAATGGTCCTTCTGTACAAACCTCACTGGAAGGAACTGAGGCACCGCCTCACGACTTCCTGTAATGGTGGCTCCTGGAAGCTGGTGGCCCACTTCTGGCTCTTCACTCCCCAAACTATACATCAAGATAGCAGAAATGAGCAGGTCTTTGCTAGGGTCTTCAAGGGAAGGCAAAGAGGCTGAGCCCAGAGCCCAAGCTTCTTCCATCTCGTTAACAGACATCTTCTCGAACAGCTAGGCCTCATGGATCGGGAGAGGTCGTGGCATCTGTTGTATTGAAACTCTTACCGCATGATGGCAGTAATGTTCCACTTTGGGGGCACAAACGTGTCCGCTGGCGTTCTTCTCCCTCCCTTCTGATCTGAAAAAAAGCTACTCAAGAGACGAATGCCAGGAAAGATGGCTGCCCTGGATTTTGCCCAGTCTCTTGACACTACCTCACTACAATGCGAATATTGCTTTTGTTTTCTTTGGGAAACCAAAGTGAAGCCTCAGTCCTCACCTTTTCATCCAGAATTTTCTTTTCTGAAAAGTTAAATTGCCATCCCACCTCTGCTCCTTACAATTGGCACTTTCACTTGACAAATTCTGTGCTTTAGGCAGTTAAGAGTTCCTGGCCCAAAGGAGAGAGGGAACTGATTGATCCCTGGAGCTGTGTCACACCTGGTACCAACTGACAATTCCTTGCAGCCTTTGATGTGTGCTTCCAACTAGACAGCTAGAGAGTCTACTTCTGCTTCCTCACCTTTTGTTGAATTGTTGGCAATTCTGTCAAGAGACGAGGAGGCCTAGATGGCTTGCATCCCTGTATGCTATTGGTTTTTCATTTAAAATTGGAATGAAAAACATTATTTTTTCATTAAGTATTTTAAAACTTATTCCTGTGACTGTAGTTCATGTGCCTGTGTTATATTTATTTCTTGGGCATCGTACTTGTAATAGTTCGTCAATAAATACAGTGTTTGCCAAGGATTTAGAGTATGTGTTACCAAGAAGAAAAACAGCATTATACCATCTATTGTGACAAATGACAACCTATTTTATTACTTTCTTGTATACCTTCTGTACACACACACATATACATATACATACACATATTTTTTTATTTAAATTCACACACAAAAATGTTTTGTTAAGCTTAGTTGAACTTGCACATTGTAGTTGAGGTCACAACAGGCATGTTATTCTTTTTTTTTTCTTTTAGTTTTTGAGACAGTCTCCACGCCCAGTATTGTATGTGGTTACTGGGGGATTGAACCCGGGCCCTTGAACTTGCAAGACAGGCGCTGGAACCACTGAACTAAATCCCCATCCCTGATTTTTGTTTTTTGTTTTTGGTACCGGGGATTTAACTGACAAGCTTGCACTTGCCAGGCAGCAACACTGAGCTACATTCCTGGTCCTCAATAGATATGTTTTCTAAAGCTTTTTGAAGGTAATGTATTCTTCAACTTAATATTAATTATATTCTCATTAATATTTCTTATATAAATATTTCTAATATTTTTCACAGAGATACATATGTAGAGTGTCTTGACCGTGTAAGTCAACATAAATAAAATATGCCCATTACTATCCAGGTATAGTGACCCAGGGCTATCATTCCAGTACTTGGAATTGAAGGCACAAATACTGGGAGTTGAAGGCCAGAACTGGCTACCTAGGGTGCTCAAGGACATCTTGGGTTACATGAGACCCTATCTGAAAAAATAAATCAACATAGGTATTAAATATGTGCAATTACATATGTGCATACAAGATTTTTCTTTGGACATGAGTAGACGATGAAGGAAGTTTTTCCTTGTATTATTTTGTTTTGAGACAGGGCCTCACTATGTAGTTCAGTTTGGCCTTCAACTCACTATGTAGCCCAGACAGTCCTTGAATTTTTGGCAATCCTCCTTCCTCAGACTCTGAGTGCTGGGATTACAGTCATGCAATACTATACCCTGCCTGAAGGATGACTTAATATAATCACTATCTTTTACTACTTTCTAAATCGTTCACATACACACCTAAATTTGTTGGCATTCTGCTCTGTACAGTACCTTATCACACAAGAAACTTACAAATTCCATTATTCATAATGGCAATGTGTTCAGAGTCTGAGAATTTATAAAGCCAGGTGAATGTTTTCTGCATCCTACGAAGAACTTATTTTTTTTTAAATTTTTTTGAGACAGTGTCTCACCTTGTAGTTAAGCTGGCTCTGAACTCACTGTGTAGACTAGGCTAGTCTTGAAGTCACAGCAATCCTCCTGCCTCTGCCTTCTGAGTGTTAGGAATGCAGGCATGAGCCACCACGCCTAGCATTATGGTATGTGGTATCACGGATTGAACTTGAGAACTTGCATTTGCTAGGCAGACGCTGAAACTACTGAGCTAAATCCTCGATCCATGAAGAACTTTAAAAATATCTCTATCATGCATTTATGTATATTCCCTTACTCATATCAGGAAGCCCTTTTTAAAGTTCCCATTCTTCAGTATGTCCAGTGTCCAAATATGTTTTCCCCATTTATCATTGATTGCACACTTTGTAAATTTTGTAAAGTACAAATGACACCTTGTTTCACAAGCTTAATTTGTTCTACGATTTTGGAAAAGGTGGCCACATTTGTGTTTGAGGGAAAGATGACCACAGTTGTTTCTTACCCCATGTAGAGTTTGCAAACAAAAACAAAATTTTGCCAAACATTTTTGTTTGGGAACCATACTGTTTGCAAATAAAAGCCTTTGTAAACTGGAGAACCACTGTATTCCTAAAGATCACTTCCAAATATTCCGTAAGGTTCTCTTTTTAAAAGTCTTCCCTCTTTTGATATTTTGCCAAGTAATATGTGTTGTGGGTTTTTTTTTTTTTTTTGAATAATATGTCCTGGGACAACAGCTATGCATTTAAAACAGCATCTAGGTTACAGAGGTCACAGAATGCTACAACTAGGACAAAAGTAATTTTTAACATGGATATATCATAAGTACTCCTCTTTTCAATTACAAATGCAGATTGCTTAGTTTCAGGAGCTCAATAAAGCATTTTACAACAATAATTCCCTCTGTACGTATTTTTTCTAGGTTATTCTCAAAGTGTAAATGTAGTATCAATTTCCTGAGAAGTCTCTTAGAATATTAAA
>PVIR01028532.1:0-21872 GCA_004026965.1 Petromus typicus | reverse complement strand
CAGGATTATAGGTTTCAGTACTTAGACATTTAAAAAAATTTGTTCTGGATATCCTCATAAGTGAAATAAATAGGGCACAGATAGGTACATATCACATCTTTTCTCTGGTATGCGAAACAAAAGATGTAAATGAGTCCTAGAATTGTATGTTATATATTGTGAAATAGAAAATGCTCAATGTAAAATAGGAAGAAGGGGGGAAATGTTGAGAGTGTAACAAAAAAGTAAGGAAACAAATTTTATGTATATGGGGGGGTGGTAGGGTGGGTAGGGCTATGGGAAAAAATGAGAATTAAGTTGTGTCTTATACTGGTACAAATCCCCATTATGGAGTGCAATCATGATGTGTATATGTAATGTACCAATAAAGATTAAAAAATTTTAAAAAATTGTTCTAAGGTTCTTTTCTATGAAAAATATTATTATCTGATTCCTGATTGTCAATTTCTCTGAAAAAAGAATTCTTTACATGTACAGAATTTAGGGAAAATGGACATGCTTATATCACCGATTCTCTGAAACTATAAATAGGACATGCCATTTACTTTTTACAATAAAATAGTCATGTAGAAAATTTATACCTCTTTGTTAAATTCTAAGATGCACTTGTTTTGTATTACTAGAATTACAAATGGCATTGTTTTTCCCAGCCCCTTACCACAAGTTATTCTGAACATGGCAGCCAGGTTGCAATTTGAACAAAAATTAGATAATTTCATTGTTCATTGTATTGCCATCAAATGACTTACACTATTCAAAATCATTTGATAGCTGAAAACTTCCATATTATCCTCCTTTTTCTTTTTATTTGTGTCTGGCAAACAAGCTGACTCGTTGTGTTTCCCTGAACTCCTCCACACTCTTGTTTCGTTGCTTCCTTTGCCTCTGATGATCTGTTGACCTCAAATACCTGGCGTCTCCTTTCTTCACCATCTGCCGGTCATTCCCAGATATCCCTGTCTCATCTGACTTTTGACCTCCTCGTCAATTTCTATAAAGTAGACCTAACTCACCCCCACAGCAACCTCCTCGCATATCACATAATTAATCCAGATGAACTTACATTTCAGTGTATTCAGGATGTCCCAGTATAAGCTCTCGATTTCTCTTATTCTAAAGAATGTTCATTTATCCATATAAAGGCCATATCACCCTGCATTTACTTGGATTCATTTTCCATAAATATTAATCATTATATGTTTGGTGTACATTTGCCTGTTTTTATTTTCCACTTTCTCTCAAGGGGATAGTGAATTCTATGTGATAATCTTCATTTCTGACTGCTTCATCTACAACTTTTAGAACATGGCCCAGCATATTTTCAGTATTTATTGTATTAGATAAGTAACTAATAAGTATGGTAGCTGTTCCCTTCCTCACCCCACAACATGCTCCAGTCTTACTTGAAATATGCTGGTGTCTAAAATCCAGCAAATGCTTGTGAAATTCCCTTCTCTCCAGCTCAGTTGCATCGACATCAACAGCTGCTCTGTGTAGAGGGAGGACATTACTGTAATGCTTTCAATAAGCTCAAGTAATCATATAAAGCAATAAAAGACCAAGTTCTGCAGTAGAAGTTCTATCCAAATGGCATCGATTGGTTTTTAAGCAGGTATCAGGGCGACTTTAATTACATGAGGAACACATAATTTTCTCCTCCAGTTCCTCATGATGTTCATGTAAAATTAAAAATACTTTTACAGGGTGAGTGAGTTGTTTCTAGGGACTCTGATTTGTAATGATAATCCCCACTTTTCCTTTGCTAGCCCAGATTTACCGCTTGAACTCTAGACTCAAATATTCAACTCAATATCCCTGCAGGAGAGGGAGGTGGAAACTCAGTACTTGGACTTTTTCATGCTTTCTAATCTCAAAAGTAACACTTTCAAATCTAAACACATTTTCTCCCCAAGCCTTAGGCTTTTGATCTTTCTCATTTTGGTAAGTGTTAATTCCACTCTTTCAGTTGCTCAGGACCCAATCCTCATTGTCATTTTGATTCCTTTTGTCTCATATCCCCTTCTGATCTATCAGAAAATCACAGTGGCTACATCTTCATGATGAAGAGAATCACCCTGTCACTCAGTATCCTGTACTTTTAGCCCAAGGTAAGTGCATTCATTGCTTTTCTCAGAAACACTTGTTGCTTTTCCTGGCTTTTGCCCATTTCTGCTCACAGTACCCACACATATCCATTTCCAGTAAAGGATCCAGAAGATGATCCTAAAGCATTAGATCATATCATATCATTTCTTTCCCTCACATCCTCTAATTTGCTCCATTCTGACTCAGAATAAATGCCACAGTCCTAGATCCTAAACAGCCTATTGGATCTGTCACCCCAGTGTTTGTCAAAATTCTCCTTTTATGTCCTTTCTCTTTGCAGTCTGTTCTATGTACACAGGCACAGGACATGTTCTTACTTGCAGAGGTCTAGGAGACCAAGCTATCCTCTTACATGCTTTAGGGCTCTCTTCAAATATCTGACAATCAAAGTGCTCATTTCTGTGTCCTTGATGTAAAATGGCAACATTGGCCTTAGTTTCCATATTTCCTATTTCATTTACTCCATTTTTTTCTTGCCCCACCTAACACTGTAATAAGATAATTTATTGTCTCCTTTCTCTGGAATGTAGGTTCATAAGGGCTGGTCTTTTTCTGCTTTGTTCCCTACCTATATCTCTCTGTCCATAGGAACTGGACCTTGCACATGGTGAGTACAGTAAATCTGTGCTAAGTGGAGGAATTATGGTTCTGTTCTTCAGGCAGATCTTGATCATCCTATGTTCTTCTCCTGTCCTTTTACTTTAGTTCTATTATTGTTAACTGACTCATCAATAAAGCAAATGCACTTAAACAAATTGCTTTTAAATCAATATATACTTTTAAATTAAAAAAAAATCTTGGTCATAAAGATAAAAATGTGCACACATGTAAACAAGGTAAAATGTTCAGCCACAGCTGTAAGTAAGCATCGTCCTCCAGATGACCAAGTGCTTGGAGACCAAGTTCCTGCCCAGGTGCTCCTCCCTCTCGGAGAAAGCAGGGTGGGTGGAGCCCACGTGTTTCCTGCCTTCACGCAGCTGTATACAGGTCTCGGCCACTGCTCCCTCCTTGGTGTCTCAGTTCTGCTCCGAGCCCACAGGTTCCAAGTCTCCTGCATCACTCTACCCAAGACCAGCCCAGCACAGCAGCCTGTAGTCCTGGAGGTGCTGATGTCTGGATTGACTTAGCAAAGTGAGAGCCGGGCCTTCAAGTGGTCACTTGATCATTTTCAGAGTGAGAGAACAAACTGAGAAGTGGGATGAGGTGTTTAAAACCACTCAGGTTGGAACCAAGTCTCCAGTTCCCCATCCAGGTAATCTCTCTGTACTCTGGACTGCTATTCACTGTCGTTAAGTGCAGGAAATATTGTACAAATTTAACAAGAGGGCAATAGTGTACATGGCTGTGGTGCACTAGTACACAGCTATTAAATTTCATGGCATAAAAAGCAATTTGCAAAGTGAGAAAACGAAGTTCATCCTGATTTTCTTTCAACTGCTCTCCCCTTGTGCTGGGGCCTCACAGCATCGCCTCCACATCTCCAGAGTTTCTTGCTGCAGCCAGTGACCCATGGCAGCTTCATGGTCCAGATTTGGATGGCCACTGCCACCTTCCCATGTATGTCTCTCCAGCTCTCTCCCTGAGTGTCTTGATCTCAATTAGAGACTCATTTCCAGGCATGAGGTATGGATGCCCCCTGGTGCGTCCTCATTCAGGACCACCATTGAGCCTGATTCATGAATATCTGGGAAATTCACTCTACCATTTGCTGCATCTCATTTCTACTGCCTGTTTTCCCACAAGACTCTGAATTCTTCATGGTTGGGGAATTAAATCTTATACATCTTTAGAAATTCACATTGCATAAAACAAAATTTTCAACTAAGCTAAACTTCCAGATAAATACAATTAAAGTAAAAAAAAAAACCTAATAACTTTACTCATAGATGGAACCATAATTAAAGGTCAAATTAATGTCTTGTAGCTAATAAAAAATGTAGCAAATAAAAAAGAAGACATATCATTAGGAGGGGAAATAAATAAATACACTCAAATTGATCCAGAAATGGCATGGCATTTCCAGATATCCAGCCATGACAAGGACATAAAACAGTTATTATAAACATTTTTCATAAAGTTTAAGTGGCAACACCTCTCCAGATTCTTTGTCCTTGTTTACTAGTTCCCAGAACCTGTCACAGCCCTAAATTGTTATACCTTTTACTCCTGCTCACCCACTAATATCCTGCTCTGATTTTTCCCAGGTCAAATCACATATAGTTCTTCTGTATCAGCAATGGACTCTTCATTAAATGCCAGTCAATGCCAACGCTTTAACTGCAGCTGAACTTAATCAATTTTATTGCAACATATTTAGATACAGTGCTTTTCACATTTATTAGGCGTAGAATTTGTGGAGCTCCTCGGATCTGTAGGTTTATAAATTTCATAAAAATGGAAAAAGTTTCAACTATGATTTTTCTGTATATTTTTCCTGTATTCACTGTTCTTCCCTCACCCAGCTCTTCCTATTCAGTTAGTCCAACCACCCTTCTATGAGATTGTTTCAAGTTGTCTGATAGACTGGTGTGTTATTAACTTTTTCCAGTATCTTTTCCTCTATGCTTCATTTTTTATAGTTCAAGTGACTAACCTGTTTTTCTCAAATGTCTAATCTTCTGTCAGTCTCATTCAATGAATTTTTCAATATAGATGTTGTACTTTGTTTTTAGATGTTCATAAGATGAAGTTAGCCTACTCAGCCTTTTCTCTACCTTCTCAAACATGTGCAGCTAAGTTTCAATAACCACTTTTAATGCTCTAATTTTATATAAATTAGATATATAAATATATAATTTCTAAATATATAAATTTTCTAATTTATATATTTTCAATTATTTTTAATGAATATGTTTCCCCCAGTTTAAGCCTGGTGACTTTTACTGGACACCATTCACTGTGAATTTTACTGTCTCGGGTGCTGTATCCCATTTTATTCCTGTAAACTTTCTTAAGATTATTTTCTACGTTGCTGTCATTTGAAAATAGTTTGAGCACTTTAGGTCCTGCTTTTAGAGTTTGTTAGGTGGAATTCATATTTTATTTCCTTACTCATATTTTTAATGAATTTCTACTCAGAATTTCCTTTCAAGGTACATTTAAAACTACAAGTTAAAGTTCACCCAGAATAACGAGAATTTCTGTGGTGAGGCCAGGTGGCTTATGTCTACAGTATCTAAATCTGCAAGTACGAATACAAAATATTAGGAGAATCAGCAGAGTCCTAATTGAAGTTTTTAATATTATTTCTAGTGATTTCCAGTGAGCATTTTCTGAGACCTTTCTGTGCAAAAGTGCCAGTGCAGGTAGGAGCTTCAAACCTTCTCTCTGAGTGTCACTACAAGGCACATTCCCACTCCACTCCGTTTGGCTTTGGGCTCCTGGCCTGTGTCTCTGCATTCCAGACGTTGACTTTCCTTCTGTGTAAAATGGGCTGATTGCGATCAGCTGGGGTATTTGCTGAAGAGCAGGTAAGGTAATATAGAAAATGTGGGTTCCGGTTATTGGAGAGTCAGAGGCCATCACGAATTTGAGCTGAATTTGGAGAAAGACAACAGCTCCTGCTTTGAGTGACCATAGTCCAGCCATGGAGACTGACAAGGGCACAAGTCATGATGAAAAGAAAGTAGAGTATTTTAGAACTCTAAAACTATGGACCAATAAAACCGGAAAATGAAGGTGGAAGATACTCATTGAAAGAAAATAAGAGAACTAAAATTCAACTTGAAATGAAAATCAACTTCAATCTTCGGCAGAGCGTGTACTATTTACACTGTCTCATCTGTGCTGTTAAGTTCCGTGCACCGCATAACAGACCTAATTGTGAAGCAGTCCCCAAACTGCACCTTCTAGATTTCCCTGAGGCCACGTGATCAAGTGTTGGAAGCTGTCTGGAATTAAAGCTTTTTTTTTTGAGACAGGGTCTCGCTTTGTGGTTCAGGCTGGTCTTAAACTCAGCCTCCACCTCACATCACAGCAATCTTCCTGCCTCTGCCTCCCGAGTGCTGGGATTACAGGCGTGAGCGACCACGCCCGGCACTGTGGTATGTGGTACTGATTGCTTCTGGGGTGAGTCTCCACATCCAGTATTGTATGTGGTTACCGGGGATCGAACCCGGGCCCTTGCGCTTACGAGACAGGCGCTGGAACCACTGAGCTATATTCCCGGCCCTGGAATTAAGGCTTTAGCAAAAAGAAATGCCGCCTTCGGTCCCCTGACGTCCACTAAGCCCATAGCAGTGCTCCAGGGCTCCCAAAGGCGGGAGATAAGAGGTCGCCAAAGCTCATTTCTCATTTGGGCAGATCCCCAGGCTGATCTGTTTTGCTTCTGCTGACTAGGGGAAGTATTTCCAGCCACTTCCCTGTGGAGTGGGCCCTTCTGCTGCCCCACGCCAAAAATCACTTCCCCAAAAGGAAGCATGAACTGCGGAGGGACTGTCTGCCAAGGAGCTCAAATAAAATACAACCCTTGTCTTTCAGGCTTTGAAAGCTTCTAGACAGCAAGAAAGTTTGGAGACCCCTAAGCTGGGGCCGAAAGCAGCCAGGAAGGGGAGAGCCCAACGGGCTGTCTGCAGAGTGGAACAGCACAGGCCATGGAGCGGCCAGCTGTGCTTGGCCTTCGCCATCTGCCCCAGGTCCTCTCAGCACAGCAGATTTGAGACTTGTTTCCTCTGCACTGCTGTTTCGTCACCGGTGAACCAAGATTAGCTATCACTCATCGAGTGTTTACGAGATGTCAAGTGTGTGCGAGGCACTTTTCTTTATTCACAAATTAAAAAAAAAAAAAAAGGAGAAATTAAAATACTTATCCAGGACTATGCAACTAAGAAGAACTGGTGTTTAAGGTTAGATCTGCCACTAAAGGGCATGTAATAAACACTCAATAAATCATAACTATTATTATAGTTCCAAAGTAATCCTGACCGTGATCACATAAATGTGTGTCTTTTTTTTTTTAAGGCAACCGTAGGACCAATTGTTTCTTTTATGCACTGGCTCACACCAATATCATCTTAAGGTTTGTAACTAAAACTGTTTCACAGAATATCTTTGCTTGTTTTATTGTACTCTGATTAGTGTTTTAGCTCCAAAAAGAAAATTTATGTACATATGGTGAATTCTTAATATGCGACAGGACTAAGAATTAATAGGCATTGTAACTTGTCAGAATTGCTTTATGATGATCTCATTCCATTCTGGTGACAATTTTCTGGTTTTTATCTTAATTTACTGCTTATGTAGAAAGTAGATTCTGAATGGAATGTTTGGCTTAAACCAGCAAAACTGACTTCAGGGCCTGTGGTCCAAATTCCAACATGCAGCCCTGCAAGTTTTGGCAAGATACTTTGTTTTCTTTGCCTGGGTTCTTTGTCTATAAATACAAATGATATGTGGGGTTTTTGCTATTGTTTCTGAGGTTTTTCTTCTCTCCAGGACTCAGCATTTGGCAGTCACTAACAATGACTGCAGGGACAGCCTCTGCTCAAGATGAAACCTGTCTCATGTTGGTCTCTTACATTTCTGCTATATTTACCCAAGGGTCTTCATAATGCTTATGGCTAAATGTTAGGTGACTCTAACAAGATTTGGAGATGGATTGCATTTTTTCGCCATGTAACACTCAAATTTTAGGAGAGTTCTCTAGCAAGTTCCAGTGTTGGAATAGACAAGGGAAGATAGGTTCTCCACAATGTCTTCCTTCTCTTAGGATGAAGTACAATTGCTTGCAGGACACTCCCGCCATCACCACATTCACACTGCTGACTTTGTTTCTGCATTTGGCCCATAAAAGTGCAAGGCAGTAGCTGTCTCACTGTCCTCTGTGTAATCCCATAGTAATAAAGATCCAGCTAGTCTGACACAATAGGCTGTACTGAGTAGAGATGGCTGGACAATCATTTGTCAGAAAAGGGGAAAGTTTTGCTGTACAAGAAGCTGCTTTCCACCTCCACAGATGGATGCTGGGCATCTGTCCAGGCCCAAGAGCAAAAGGGACCTCATTTATCTAAGATGCTCAGTTATTTCCAGCATTCTAGAACTAACTCATGGTAGGGTCTTAAGCCTCAAGACTGTGTGTCAGTTCCTCTGACATGGGGCTACACTGCTTTAATGAGTGTGAAAGACTATGCATCTGTGTTGGCTTCACTCACTCCACTTATCTGTCTGCTCCAAGAAGGAAATTTAAGTTGTCCCTTCCAAGAGAGTATAGTTTCTGTTTGTGCTGACTCATGGTGTGTTAAACAATTGGATACATATTATTTATCACCAAGACAGGAGTGTGAGTTAACTATTACTACACTTTTTATAACAAATGAGTAAACTGAAAACAAAAAGAAGGACTAGCCCAGTCAAGTTACAACCTCTTTCCCATCACTGGGACAAAATATCTGACACTCATGATTTCAAAAGGGAGAGATGTATTTTGGCTCAGAATTTGGGGTAAACTCAGCCAAGATCCTATTTGATTATCACAGACATCATCACCATCTAACCTTCAGAGATGAACTGTGTAATGACCCACTTCACTGAAGATATCATCCTACACTCACTGGGTGGTTTCTACTCTCTACATTGGTAAACTTAGTGGGTCCAGAATATTTCCTCAGTAATTACTGAAAGACCTTCAAGTTTTCAGCCAAGAGAAGACTGGGAATGAGACTCAAATGGTATCCATCTTCAAAACCTGAAGATCTAAGAGGCAGGCCATGTATGTTTAAGGTTCAGAACTGTGAAGCGTGGCAGATGCCTAGTGAATCAAAACGGCCCATCAGTCCTCCTGCCATTTCCTGCCCTGGTGCCCAGACACTACTAAGCTTCCAACTGGTTTTGCAGACCTGTGCTCCAAGGTTGGTGTCTCCACTCCCAGCTCACTGCTCTAGCTATCTCCTCTCTGGCTCACAGCTCAGCCTCAGCTGGGTTAAACCTGCTCTGACATTCAAACACGCCAGAAAGAAGCAGATATCTCAGATCAGACAACGCGAAGTGTAAGGGACTTCTTCTGCCCTCTCCCAGTATTCACTCCTCGGTCTGAGTTTGCCTCTCATTAGGCAGTGACTAAATGGAGGTGTTTAGCTGGCCCCTCACTGATTCCCTATCTTTCCTGAAAACATATGTCCTGGATGTTTTTCCTCTCAATCTCTTTGCTTGTCTCTCTTGAGAGATCAGAGGAGATAGAAGAGATAAAAGATATGAGAGAATTGGAGACTGAAGATCAGAGTGACAAAGAAAGAGACAAAAGGAGATAGAGAAAAGATAGATAAGAGATGAGAGAGAGAAAAAAGGAGAGGATAGAGAGGAAAAAGAAGAAAATAGAGAAGGGAAATGAAGATAGAAGATGGAGATAGAAAGAGGGAGAGAGGGAAAAAGAAGAGAGAGAAAAAGAGAGAGAGAGAGAGAAAGAAAGAGAGAGGCTGTGCTTTCATCTCAATAATGCTTCTCTGCTTTGGATCTCCCTAGTTTAACCACTAAAACCTTTAATCAGATGGAATCAAACACAAAGTGGCTTCAAATTCAAGACCATAACATTGAGAGAAATAAATCAGACACACACATTTAAATATTGCCTCACTTCACTTGTTTGATAAATTCAGAGTATGTACAGGAAACAAATTAAAGGAGAGATATTAGGAAGTAGATGAACTTGTTCAAATGGGCAGGGGAACACGAGATGGGGGAGGGGAGGGTAGAAAAAAAACATTTTGGAAGAAAAAAATTGAAAGAAAAAATGGAATCAGAGCTTTTTAACTGTGGAGAGGAAGAAAGATTGGAGGAAGAAGGGGGGAAAGGTATGAGAAAAAAGAGTTAATATGTGCTGTATACATGTGCACACACCTCCATGGTGAATGTGACCTCTATAGACTGCAAACACATACTAATACAGACCAAAATATGAAAAAGTGAAGAAATTTAAAACTTAAAACAATATAAGTATAAAAAGTTCTTACTTCTGTTGTTTAATCCAAGAGGGTTCACAGACCTCACTGATAACAGAATCTCTACGAGGTCTTTTTGTCCAGAGATGGTGTTAGATGTTGCTTCTTTGCATCTCCCAATTGAGTTAATTTTTCTTTTTTTCTTCTTCGCTGTAGAGATATACACTTATCAATAACATAGAATCTAGCTGGTTAAATTCATCAATTTTTTTTTTGTTTATTTCAGCTTTGAGGGCACACCAGTGGGCAAGCCTGATTTTTGTAGGATTCATTCATGTTCTTCATGCAATGCTGGTAGGACTCAACCAGTCAACTATTTTTAATTGGATTCTTATGTTCTTGATGCTTGCTTCTCTTTCCTTTTTCTGTCTAAAAGATTCCACATGAAATTTCAGTTCCACTGATCCCTAGTTTCCTTTAACTCTTTTCCACAGTGTGAACTGTTCTTCTACATGTATTTCCACATCTGTGATTCCCTAGCTCTCTACTTCTGTCATTATAATTGGGCTCCCAAGTACCTGACTAATGATAAATTAGTTTTATTAGCTTAAATTTCAAATACCATATTACATGTGTAAGTAATTTTAATTAGTGCTACACTTCTGTGTACCAATATATCATTGGTTCACTTCAACATTTGCACATTATCTAATGGTTTCTGTTATTAACAGCCCACAGCCTACAAAAAACCCTAGAAGATTGGTCCTTGCCTTGCTGTCTTAACTTCAGAAACATGAGCCTCCTCTTTATGCTGGGGAACATTTTAGGCTTGGCATTGTCAGTTTCTTTGGCCACTTGATATAGAGTTCCAGTCCCTACTTGCCTGCCAACACTAAATAAAAACAAAAATTACTTCCTCTCTTTCTTTACTGCTCTGTTTCATTTTTCTGATTTTTTTCTCATTTAACATACTGCGTCTCACTTTTTAAAAGTCATGATTTCATTTGCTTTTCTAATAGAATGCAAGCTCCATGAAGATGGGGATTTTTTCCTTTTCTCTCTCATGCCCTATTGAGTTGCAGAGTCCCTAGAGTGGTCCTTGGGTCATAGTTAGTGGTTATTCCAAAATATTTATTGCATGAGTGAATCAATGGTAAAGACTGACAAAGAGATTTTAACTGGGTCGCAAGCAGAAGTTTGGGTATAGGAAAGAGAAATAGTAACTTAGTCAATGATGAGTGTAACAAATGCACATTGAAGGCTTACAATAGAAGCTTGAAGAAAATCTTTGACTTTGAAGAGTTTATATCTTGAAAGAGTTAAGATTAACTCTCACAAAAACACTGATAAAACCAGATAGAGCAAGATACATTACTTGGTCCTGTGATGATTGCATGTATCTGACACAGCAGAGGTAAGTCCTGACTCTTCCCTTGCTTTTTTTTTTTTAATGATAGTGTATTTCATACTTGTTTTTTTGTTTTTGTTTTTGTCTCAGAAAATATCTGGACTAAATTATACAATTGTATATTTTATTTATAAAAATCAAAGAAAAGGGACAGTTACACAAAAGCTAGTCTTTGCTACAAATTATTAAGAATCAAACACCAACTCATTCGACTTTGCAGGAACATTAAATGACAGTGTGTGAAGTTCATTATAAACCAAGTCTATTCTTTAAGATTTACTAGTCATTAATATCACACTGGATAATAAATACTAGACAAGATGCCACCCAATCATGAAGCATAGGAATCAGAATCAAGAAAAGCTCCAGTATGATTGTCATTTGAAACAATAGGGGAATTGAGAGTAAATATCTATTTCATTTTACCATAACTTCTTGTTACACATCCAATAAAAGCAACCAGTTCTAACATGATCCTGGATATGAAAATAAGAGAAAAGCTTTCAAAGACTTCAAAGCGGTCATCAAACAGAATCTCATTCTCCTACAAATGCTGATATAGCTTCTCTTTTTTCCTTTGAAATTATGTGTCACACTGGAGACAAGGGCCACATCCAGACTTTGCCTAATACAGTGACTGAAAGAACATAAAAAACTCTATTATTTGCTTATTAAATGAGTTCACAGTCTCTTTACCTACTTAGACTTTCATTTTTTTCTGAATTTGATTGAAGCTCAATTCTTCTTCCCTTTTTATTTGATCTCTTTATGGTACAGTTCAAAAATGACACAGAGAATCACTTCTGACTCAAATTTGTGAGTACAACTTTCAGTTGACAAGAAAAAAAAAATCACACCAGATAAATGAGCTGTCAATTTCTACATTAGATTAAAAGAATTCTATCTGTTCTCTCTTCCAGCCAGTGTGAAATTCTTTTTCTAGCTTTCTCATTAGCACTAGTTCTGTGACTTTGGACAAATAGTGTTGTGCTCTGTTGTTTGTTTCTCTTCTTTAAATGATGAATCATTTAACTAAAATTATCTCGCCCAGCATTCCTTTGTCTTTTCTTCCTTCTCTGCTGTATCTGCCTCCATTGCATCCATTAATAGTGGCATAATTTTTTATAATATTTAAATCATTGAATTAGCTGATCTTCCTGAATTATCTTTTAAGAAAAAAATATGAACATAGCCTTTCCTGTGTAACAAATTATTACTCTTATTTTAAGTACTTTTTTTAGACTAAGCTTATCTAATGATACAGAAGCAAGGGACTTAAAACACAAACATTTATTCTCAGAGTTCTAAAGGCTGGAAGTCCAAACCGGAGAGTATTGGTTAAAATTTTTTTAAAAGTCTTTCTTTGTTCTCAGATGACTGCTTCTTTTTACATAATCATGTGGTGTAGAGGGAGAATACTAATTTCCCTCCCTTCTTATAAGGACACTTGATATTTGATCATAAAGGCCTGACCCTCCTGATCTAATTACCTTCTACTGGTTCCATATCCTAAATGTCATCTACTGGGAGTTACAATTTCAACACATGAATTTGGGTGATCACTGACACGCATTCCATAATAGTGTCATGTAGGAAAAATTAGCAATTATATCTAAATGAATTGATTTGAAATTGAATTGACTTATATATCACAGCTTCTTTCCTCAGGCAGATGCTTTGAAAGATTTGTAGTAATGGCCAGGCAATGGCCATTTGTAGCAATGTCCAATACTTCTTGGAAATATCAAGTATAATCTACATAGATAATAAATAACACAACAGAACCAAAATAATACATTAAATTCACCTGTTCAAAGTCATTAGAAACATTAATGAATACTCTTGTACACCAGAATATTTGGAACTTTAATAAGAAGTTTGATATAAGAATACAATGTTGTGTTTATAGTCACATTTTCCCCCCTACAATAGCACATTCAAGACAATATTTAAAAACGAAAAGAGGTAACCTATTCATTGAACAGAAAACCATGAAATCTACATACATAATCATGATTTTATCAAACCTCTTTCAAATCAGAATGAAAGATATTTTGCAGCCTTTAAAGCATGCTATTTTAATGAATGTAATGCATATATGTACTTCAAAGAATTATCAAAAAAATCAGTATATCTGTCTACTTGAGGTTTGAAAACAGGGCTATTAAAAGATGAATGATGATTAATACTATGAAAGCAACATAAAATAGATGGATAAATATCTTCCTGGATATTGAATTAAGCTCTTGGTTGTTTGAGAAAGCTGATCCCACGTGACCATGCAACAGTCAATGGTAATTATCCTGCTTCTCCTCCTGCAGAGACTGGAAGAGTCCCCCAAAGAGGAGGACACATTGGGTAGCGCCCTGCATGGCTCCAGGACTGATCCCAGAGCCTACAATCGGCTGAATACTGGAGTTAAAAAAAACAAGGAGTCATAATAGTTTTGTGGTTTCTCCCTGTAAACACTGAGAACCTCAATGAGTAAAACTGAAAATAACAAACTTCAAAACATCCATTTTATTGATAGAAAGTTTTCCATAGGAAACTGTATGTATATTTTCAAATTATTTAATAAGCATGTCTCATGCCCAAGTCACTGGTAGGCTCTGGAAATTTTCTCTGCTAAAACACTTATAGTCTGGGTTGTGGGGAGTGCTACGGTTGACACAGAAATAACTAGGAAATAGACAGAAATGTTACCCTGTTCAGGAGGAACTTGGAAATCATAGAAGTCATGTGCTGGCCTGGGGTGAAAGAAATCACAAGACTCCTAGAATGAGGCCAAGTGAGGTCCAGGGGAAGAAGACATTTCCAACAGGAGCTAGTCTCCCACACTTCCCTCTTAACAGGCACAGGCTTAGAGAGGTGGTTGGTGTCAGTGAGGGAAATGTTGGGCTCAGGAAGCCATCCAGGTTGGCTGGTTCCAAGGCCTGTGTGTGCAGCTATGGGCAGAAAACAGCACAAAGGGCATATGAGGTATGAGTAGCAGAATGTGAGAAATAGATGAAAGTAATTTGAGTCATATGTAACAGGGAAACAAATGGTTTAAACATCTAAATGATGACAGAAAGCATAATTCAACAAACTGCATGGAGTTTATGCTGGATTAGGAATCAAGGGAGGAAGAAGTAGGTCATGTTCTAAACACATAGGGATGTCTGATTCTGGGAACTGCTGGTGATAATGAAGACAGCCCTAAAAGGGAATGAGGTGGGGAAAGCAGGCACGTAAGACACCTGGGGTTAAGGGGTGCAGAGGCAAAGTTTATAATAGTTGTGATACATGGTAACTATATCCAGGCGGTGATGTGGCCATCTAGAAAGGAAAGGGAAAATGTGTGTGAATGAGATTCAATGGCAGGTTTCTTAACTGCTTCACTGTATTTATTTTGCCTTCTCCTTGGGCCCTGGCACAGTGTGTATTCAATAACTGTGTGGGCAATTTAACAGAGCTGAACTGGAAACGTGGTGCAGCAGCTAGGCCATAAAACCCTGGGAGTCAAAGGGCAAGACTGCCAAGCCAGGGGCAAGAGGCCCCCACATTGCAGCAGGCATCCCAGCCCCCAGCATTCAACACCAGTTGCATATTTTTAAACATAAACCCCTCAACTGACAGCCCTTTTAAGAGAGGAGGGCAGAACTCCTTTAACCTGCCTTTAGTTCTGGCTTTGAAATAACCATTATCTGAGTGTGTGTGTAGTAACACACTCAAATTTGATGCCACTTAAGGTTCACCTCTGTTAGTGAAGTGGCTTGTTCTTTGTTTTCACCTGAAAGTGTAGCTTTTCTGTGAGTATTGAAGGAGAAACGGAAGAAGTGTGCCCTGCAGAATTTCTAGAGGGATAGAGAAGTTAGGTGGGGAAGACTGACATGTACAAGAAACATGAAACTTTTTGCTCCTCATTGCTCCCTAAATACACAATGAAAAGTTTATGCTTTGACCTTGATTATTGATTGGTGATGTTTCTGCATGAGGAAACCAATTAATGTCTCTGTCAAAAGTAACTGTTTAAAAGTTTTTACTGGACTGATCTTACTTTGACATTTCCAGGCCACAGGTTCTAGGAGTTAATTTCAATGGTTTATAAACTTACCGTGTTAATGTGAGAAAAAATAACTTACTGTGTTAATGTGAGAAAAACTGTGCTGGACTAATTAACAACAAGCCTTTGTTTTTTATAGTATGAGAGATTGGATACAAATATCATTAATCCCTTTTATTTTTTCCCCTTGATCAAGGTACACATGCATCTCATGATGTCATCAATGTCTCAGTCACCTCCTGTCACTAAGACACAGAACTCAACAACCAGAACTTAAAGAAGAGGCTGATTTTGGCTCACAGATTTAGTTCACGGTTACCTGGTTCCAGGTGAAGGGCCTGGGTACAGGACAACTTCTCATCTGACAGAAACCAGGGAGCAGACAGAAGGGAAGACTTGGTGACAAGAATACATCATGTAAGTCAGTCATCAAAGGATGAATCCATTGGCGAGCAGCACCCTATGATTCAGTCGCCATCCATAAATGTGAAAATTTGGGGAGACATTTTAGATCTAAACCATAACAGTAAAGAACTACTAAACTAGTTTCTTGTTTTCATTGTTAATATTCCTTTCTATGGTAGGCTCTAGCTAATTAATTTCAGGTTCTGAGATTCTAACCAGGCAAATTTGTACAGCTGAATTAATAAGAACTACATTTGTAAAGTAAATAAATGTATTATTTTTTACAGTGCTGTAAAAGTGAATATCATAGTCCAAGTACTTTGTAATTATTTTTATCCCTTTCTTCTGATGAACACCAGATTTTATCTGTTGCTCTGGTTAAATTTTTAAGTTGAGTGAGCCAACTTGTCCCCATTTTCTCAGCTGTGCTCAGGGAACTGGCTTTTGTCTGCAGCTACTTTGGAGGAGCACGAGGCCAAGGTCAACTCAAAAAGCACCTTCTTAGCTTTTCCTCTTTAGACTTTCTGCGGGTTTTGTTTTTGAGTGGTATTAATCAAAAAGGATCATTTTTTTGAATGTCTGGTGTATTCAAAGAGGCCAGGTGTCTCGGTCGGTTATTATTTTAAAAAGCTACAGCTGGCACTGATATCTGATGGAGGCACAAACAGAAGCAGACAAAGCACGAGCTGTGAACTAGTTTTGCTCCACATTGCTAGAAATGTAGTCTAAGGTCAAGGGTTAAGGCCACGCTGCACTCACAGGCAGTAGGGCCCTTTAGGCATATTGCAGTGGAAAATGTGTCTGCTCCTCTTTGGGACAAGGTCTAGGAAGAAGCCAAAACAGGTTGACGCCACAAGGAATGATGCTGGAAAATAGTCAAAGATGGGTCAAAGAGGGATTCTTTTGAGCCTGGATGTGTGTGAGCCATGGGCTCGTGTAGACCCAAATCGTTACGGATTTTGGTGAAAGTCGATAAGAACAATCTCCTGTGTTTGTGCACTATGTGCGTGTTAGCTCTTCACAGATAGCAGCTTTGCTACAAGACAGTGTCCTGGGAAAGGGCAGAGCAGAGGTCTAGAGCTGAGCATGGGACCGGAGCGTCTGAAGCTCCCTTCCCCTCACGTCCTCTACCCATTTCTTCCTCACTCTAACCGGGCTCAGCACCGCAGTGACACCGATGGGCTGTGTGGAGTCTACTTGCTCCTCCAGTCCCTCTCCTTGCCTTGTGTGTTTCCTCCACTCTGTAAATTAAATTATTTTCTGATGGTTTTACTTAAAAAATCTCTCTTCCTTTAGTTTTACACATCTAGGACAACTGTCGAAATTAAATGCCTGACCCTTTCCATGCAACTGAACTCAAGTACATGTAGACAAATCCACCTGGATGTGTTCTACTCCAAATGACTTATGTCCAGACTTATGTCTCCTGCACTGAATCTTCATTTTATTATCTCCCTCTTCTCTTGCAAATGTATGAACTTCCCATGTCACTCTCTTTAGCATCTTCCGTTACCTTAACTCTAAAAATCAGTCATCTTTGACCTCTCCCTTTCCTTGAGCATCACATCTATGTGGATTCCTGGTTCTTTTGATTCTCCATGTTGTCTCCTATTCACTTTTCTCTTATATTATCTTCTTGTTAAACCCTCAGTGAAATTACAGTAGAACAGCTAAGAAAAAACTGTAATTCCTTTAACTTGGGTCAAGATTTTTCTCATCCAGTTTATTTTCTATGCAGTGCTGCATGTAATTTTCATATTATATCAGATTTCTGGCAGGATATTCCTGCTTTTAAAAAAATATAGCATGGAGAAATAGAGGAAGAAAGAGAAACAGAGGTAGAGAGAGAGAGCTCTTCGCCATTAGTGGTGCACACAGCCTTAACCAGCCTCTTTGTGTCAACCAAATACTGTTGTACTATTTGTCATTTCCTGCCCCTGCATCTCTTCCCATATCTTCTTCTCTGTTTGCTGTGGTTTTCACACAACTCCAATCCCATCTAAATCTGAAGGTCTTCTTTTCCAAGAAGACAACACATTTTCACACTGGGAGCAATTGTTCCCTCTCTTCTGTGCTAACAAAGCACTCTTTCTCTTTGTTATAACTCTCTTGACTTTGACTTTGCATTTTAGTCATAGTATGTATTCTCCCTCGTTTTCAGTGACTTGAGAACAGACAGAATTTCCTTAATCTTTGCGTTACTGAAGAGCAGTGTATTGAAAATAAAGTAGGTAAATGTTGAAATTTAAAAATCAAATGCCCAGTTAAATAACTTGAGAAAACCAAATGAATAAAAGATCACCTAGCAACCCGATTTGCAGTAGTTTTGATCTTAATTTTCTCAAGATTTTCAGTTTATTTCTTTGCATATGTGATCTTCTCAAGAATACGAGTCAGAATGCCCCTAACCCAAATTCAGTCCACTGTGTAATTCTACCCATGTTCTAGTTCCCACAGCGAATTAGCTGACACTACTTAGGGAGGTTACTGATTACAAGTTGCATAAATAAAGCACCTGCTGCTATGAATAAAGTCATGTCCTGACACTGAACAGCATGCTTTAAGAAAACAATGATAAAATTCCTGACCCTTGTTCTACTGAAATTTTAATATCCATACAGAGAAACTTCTTCTAGAAAATAATCTAATTAAAGGAGATATATGAATGCATCTGTTGATGTAAACTAGATTCAGCTGCATTTTTATTGCTTAGAATCTCCAGTGGCTTTATCCCCTTACATAAGCTAAATTTTTTCTTCAATATATTTATCTTGTGTACATTCACTACATTACATAATCTCATTAATTTACAAGAATTTTTGCAAATAATAACTTTGCCATCTTTGCAAAATATATAGTTAATCAATGCTTTAAAGTTTCAAATGTTATTTTATTATTAATTATAAAATGTATATTAGTAAAAATATGAAATTATTTCATTAAGAATATACAAAGACAATTTTGACATTGTTCTAATATTATTATATGCAGAGCATTATTTGACAAAAAATAGGTGTGTATTTATATTATCCCTGGAAGGGGATCTGATATAATGTTGCTATGATGAATTGATATTTGGATTGCCTAATTTTGTCTTTTAGAATCTTATACTTGTCTCTTTTTCTCCCTCTCTGCTTTCTGTCTCTCTCCTCTCATTTATCTCTCTCTTTTTCTCCTTCTCTTCTGTCTCTCTTCCTATTAACTAGATTTGTTAATAAAAATTGGAATGCAGTAAATTGTATTACTAAATAGTGTCCATTCGTAATTTTGATATGCATCTACACACAAAAATCCATCACCACAATGAAAATTAACTATAGACTCAAGGGCGTTTCCTCTTTAGCAACCTCATCTTCCCAGCTGTTTCTCACTGCCTTTGCCAGGGCACTGGTATTCTTCCTCCTAGATAGTTTGTGTTTCTTAGAGCTTTAAATAAGTGGACTCATATCAATATATACATTTTGTGTGTCTTCATGAACTCATAACAATTATTTTAGTATTCATATTCTGTTGTATAGAAATTATGCAACACTTTTATGTAACCACCTTCTGATGGACATTTAGGATATTCCCAGGTTTTGTCTACTACAGACATAGCTTCCACATTTCCATTTCTCTTGAGTTAACTATCTATGACTTAAATGACTATATTATATAAGAGCTGTATATTTTTACTGGGCAAAAATGATGCGTTTTACATTCCCACCAACAATGTGTGACAGTCACGTGGTTGCAGATTCTTGTCAATTCTCCCTCTTCTGCTAGCCTGACAAAGCTCTTTCTCTGGGTGAGTGTTCAGATCACACCTACCCAGCTGACCTCTGCATCTTACAAGTCAACTGTATCATCCCCTATCAGGGTGTAAATCACATCCTGTCTGCCAGACATTAGGGAGAATCATCTATGGGGTCATTTTAGCAATTTTGCTTGTTGTTCACTTGGATATTTTCTTTTCTTGCTAATCTTTTTTAAAATCATGTTTTAAGAGCCATAAATGCTTCTCCCTTTATGGTTAGGTTTCTTCCTTCTATGAGCAGTATTCTTTGAACAGCAGAAGATTTAAATTTTTCTGAAGACAAAATCAATTGTTATTTTATGATTTTGTTTTTGATATACTTGATACCTTTGGCATATCTTGGGGCATAGAGAGTATCTCCTGTGTTTTAGAACCTTCATAGTTCTAAGGATATTTAAATATGTTGAAATTTATCCTTGTAAATGATGCAAAACATGAAGTTTATCTTGCATGTAGATATCCAGTCTTTTCACTATCACTTGTTGAAAAGATTTATTTTTCCTTACTAAATTGTTCTATGATGTGGTTGTTCATATGTACTTGGGGGCTATTTTTCACCTCTCCTTTCTGCTGCTTTCATGTTTGTCTCAACAGAGACAGTGACACCAAATTACTGTCTTGATGACTATAGCTTTACTAATAAGACTTGAACTCAAGTATTGTTAGTCTTTCAATATATGTCTTCCTTTTCAAAGTTGTACTACCTCTAATAATCTAAAGATTATTAATGCTTTTACACTATATTTAGAATAAGCTTATCAAATTATTTAAATAAATAGAGCCCGTGGTGATTTTAATTTATATTTTTTTGGAACTTGCATTCAATGTAAGGCAAACATATCTTACCAAATTGTCTCTTCAGATAGTATACATATCTGTACATATATGCACAGTGTATACTTAAGTTCACATATCATATACATATATGCGTACAAATGATTTATCTTCATTTGTTTAGGTATTCTTTAATGTTTCTCACCAAACTACATACTTTCAGTATACTGTCATAGAATATCCTATTTATCCCTATGGATATCATTTGTACTAATGGAACTATTATTATTTATTTTTAATTTCTAATATGGTATCTTATACTGATTATCAAGTGATAATCTAACTGAGCATTCCCGGAATAAACTCAACTTGTTCTTGATTTACTTTAATAAGTTGTGGAATCTGCTCTATCGTTTGCTTAGGTTTTTGCATTTATGTCCATGAGAGATATTGCATTACACCGTAGTCTTTATTTAATATAGTATCTAGTTTAATTTCTTGTTTTTGTGCTGTGTCTTAGACTCTTTAGCTAGTGTTATTATTCTTTTTCTTTTTTTAACATGAAAATTTTCCAATTAGTTTTGAAAACAAGTAAGACGCTATTTTTTATGGATGGAACCCTCTTTCAATGCCTCAAAGTAGGCCTGATGTCCCCTCTTTGCACCTGGGAATGCTTCCACCTGTGCATGTAACACATTATATTGAGGTTGTCTTTTTGTTTTACAAATAAACTCAAGAGCAGAGGTATACAGTGACCTCTGGCAACACCCTCACACAGAGTGATTTTCACTAAATATTAGCTAAAAATAAGAGACTGTTGACTAATTTTCTCACCCTGAAATTATATTTCTATAAAATATTTTATCTTCCAAAAATATTGATTTAATCATAAACTAAAGATGTCTATATTTCCAGTTAATTTCCTACCTATACTATGCTTCATAATTATTTTCTCCAGAGCACCTCTGAAAGTTTTATATTTTATTTATTGGACTATCCTTAATTTTTTACATTGGCATTTATATTTAAATAATTTTCAAAAAAACCTACAGTTATTTACTTTCACTTCTTTCTCTTTTTCATTCTGTAGAATTTTAAACACTGTTTTTTGAAAAAAAAAATCACAGTGCTGCTTTTAATAGGAAACACTTTAAAATTTTCTGCTGAAAGATTATATTGACTTATTTGCTTACCATTGCTTTCCTACACTTACATTGAATATGGGTTCATTTCTTATATTTTCTTAAAAACCAAATTGCAAAATTTTTTCTGGCTCACCAATTTAAAAATATTTTCATCTCCTTAGAGATAAATGTATTGTTATTTTTAATAGGAATTTAATGTCATATATTTTTCAAGATGACAGGTGCTTTACCTCAGCTCTGAGATGCTACATAATTATTTCCTAGAATTTATTATTACTGCCTATTTGATCACTCTTCATTTATAGGTTGTCAGGTCTTGTTC
>PVIR01028531.1:0-21888 GCA_004026965.1 Petromus typicus | reverse complement strand
AGGGCCAGGAATGTGTACCTCAGTGATAGAACCAAGTGTGTCTGTGGCCCCAGGTTCAAGCCCCAGCACTATAAATATGAATAAAAATAATGATGCATCTTTTGAATATTTCTAAATGAATTTGCACATTCAAACTTTAGCAGCCCCAAAAGAAATTTATAAAAGAAGGTAAAGTACATAAAAGCAGGAGAAAAATATTTTCTACAACTTCCAAACTACCACAAACTTGTAAATTGGGTTTGATCTATATATCCAGAAGTTTCTTCTAGTTGAATGTGGTAGCACATGCTTATAATATGAGAACTTGGGAGACAGAGGTAGGGGAATTGCTGTGAATTTGAAGCTAGCTTGGGCTACATAATGAGTTCAGGGAAGTAAGTCTCTGTCTCAAAAAGCTAAAAACAAACAAACAAACAAGAACAACAACAACAACAAAAAGTACCTTCCCAAGTTTGATCCCAGATACTGTACAATACAATACTGAGTATGGTGACTCACACCTGTAATCCCAGGACTCAGCATTTGGGAGGCACAGGCAGGAGGAATGCTGTGAGTTCAAGGCTAGCCTCAGCTACATAATGAGTTCAGGGCCAGTCTGAACTACAAATTCAGACCCTGTCTCAAAAATCTAAACAAATAAAATAAGAAAAATGAAATAAAAAAATATTAAGAAAAAAATTTTAAAAGTATTGATAAAAAAACCTTTTCAAACATGGAAGAATTTGATATGAAAAAAGTGAGGCATATAGGACTCCAATGAGCCATTAACAAAATAAATTTACACTGAGATATATAATTATCAAGATCCCCAAAATTCAGCACAAGCATGGAATAGTAAAATCTGTTAGAGATAAGAAACAAATCACCTACAAAAGAAAGCCCATCAGAATCAAACCAGACTTCCCAAAACAAACCCCTAATATAAGAAAAGCATGGAAATATCCCAGGTTCCAAATGAAAACAATTTCCAACCCAGACTGATGTACCCTGCAAAACTATCTTTCAAATTCAATGAAGAAATATGAAACTTCCAACACAAAAGATAACTGAAGAAATTCATGACCACTAAGGAAAGTAAGAATGTAAATTATCATTATTTGCAGATGAATCAATACTATACCTGGACCCTGGAAATTCCACCAAGGGACTTTTAGATTTGATAACCAAATTCAGCAATATTGTAAGATACAAACTCAACATTCAAAAACCAATAACATTACTCTACACAAATAACAAATCCACAGAGAGAAAAATTAGTGAAGCAATACCTTTCACAATAGTATCAAAGAGCTGGGAATTTAGCTTAGTAGTTCTAGTGTCTGCCTTGCAAATACAAGGTGCTGAGTTCGATCTCTGATAACCACATACCACAATGCTGGGCATGGTGGCTCACTCCGGTAATCACAGCACTTGGGAGACAGAGGCAGAAGGATTGCTGTGAGTTTGAGGCTTGCCTGGAATATGTAATGAGCACAGGGACAGCCTAAACTGCAAAAGCAACACCCTGTCTCAAACCAAAAAAAAAAAAAAAAGAAAATTATAATACTTTGAAAAGGATATTGAAGAGGTTATCAGAAAACAAAAAGATATCCCTTTGCTCATTAGTAGGAAGAAATAAGATAGTGAAGATGGCGGTACTCCCAAAATTGTTATACAGATTTAATGTAACACTAATCAAAATGCCATTAGCATACCTCACAGAACTGGAAAAATTATTCCTAAAACTCTTTAAGAATCACAAGAGGCAGAGAATAGCAGAAACAGTTCTTAGCAGGAAAGGTAATGTAGGAGGCATCATGATCTCCATCTTGTCATTATACTACAGAGATACAGTGATAGAAACAGCAGAGTCCTGGCAAAATACAAAACAAAACAAAAATCTGGCCTGACCTGAATATCAATGGAACTAGAAGATGCAAAAAGAACCTGAAACACACTTAGCCAGCTCATCTTTGACAAAGGTGTCTAACAACAACAACAACAACAACAACAACAACAACAAAATATATATATATATATATGTGTGTATGTATATACATGTGTGTATATGTATATATGTACATGCATATACGTATATGTGTACATGCATATATGTATATGTATATATGTACATATATATGTATATGTGTGTGTGTGTATATATATATATATATATATGTATATATATATATGTATATATATATAGGCTCTTTAAACGGCATTGGAAAAACAGGCTTTCTATATGAAGAAGACTAAAACTAGACTTACATCTCTTACCATGCATGAAACTAAAATGAAAATGGATCAAAGATCTATTAAAACAGAAACATTGAATCTGCTGGAAAGAGAGAATAAGTAGAACACTTAGGAACACAGGAGTAGGCAAAGACTTCCTGAATAAAACTCATACTGCACAGGGAATACTACAAAGAGTCAACAACTGGCACGTCATCTGACTGAAAAGATACTGTATAACAAAAGAAATCATCAATGAAGTGAAACAGTCATCCTAACAGTAAGAAAAAAAATTTGATCAGAGATTCCTTAGACAAAAAACTAATATCTAGAGACTGAAAGAAATCAGTCAATCCAAATTTAAAGACCCATCCAACAATGAGCATCTGAGATGAATACACACTTCTCAGATGAAGGAAAGATGTCAAATAAATACATGATAAAATGTTCAGCATTACTGGTAACTTGAATGATGCAAATTAAAACAATTTTTTTGTAATGCCTTATTCAGAGTAGGTTTGAACAGAGAGCTTGGAAGTGTTGTTCATCAAATGACAAATTGGCTGAGTGATATTGAGACTACATATTGTATTACAAACCACACTGGCTAATGTCAAAGTATTTCCCTGTAATTATGGTTGTTGCCTGAGGTCAAACTACAGGATATGATTATGTTATCAGATACCTAAAGTTTTCTAATAGTAATCGATGTTAATCACTGAGCTTCCTTTTCTAGAGTTAAAAAATTTTAATCAGGAATAGTAAATAAAAATATGATCTTTTGAACTTCCCCAAATCTGATTTAGTATCAGAAATTCTTGAATTTATATGACAAAATGAGAAAACCCCTGCAATCATAAAAAGTATATAATACTTATGAGAAAATCCTTATTGTTAACTTGTTTGACTGACAGCATACTAATGTAACATATAATAAGTGTATAAATGATCAAGAAGAGCATGAATATGAAATATTCCTTGTACACTGTTATACAACCCAAAACTTGGACAAAAACTAATGTTGCACATGAGATTGATTCAACAAATTATGTTAACAGAAAAGCGAGCACTGTGACCATTAAAATTAATCTCATCTTTCTAAAGAAAATGTGTTCTCTATTTCAAGGAAAACACAACTGATTTAAGGAATGGGATACTAGACTTCTCAACTTCTTTGGCAGCCATTATATAAAATATGTTTTATTTATCTACATATTCAGAAATCTTCCTTGATCCAAAGCTATGTGACAGATAGCTTGCACTTATTGGTGGGTTGTATACACTGATAAGTTCATTGTAAATTAAATGCAGTAGTGACAAGTTCTTTGAAGGAAGAGATGCAACGAGGCGTGGCAATGCCAGAAACTATAAAGCAATGTGGGAAGGGGAGGCAGAGGCGAGGTACACAAAATCCAGGTACAGGACAGAGAGCAAGTGAAAATGCTTTGGATTCCTGTATGCCCCTCTCATGAATGTGGGAGCAGGGGTCAAAGGTGAGACCCAGAACAAGTAGAAACATCCTGAACAAGCCCTGGGGACAGTGCCAGGGCCATGATGTGCCACAGGTTTTTCTCATCAGAAAAAGTGACTGAGTAAATAACATTCCTTTTGACTGCAAATTAGTTCAGCAACCTAGCCACATTTTTCAGAGATTCTTTTGCAGCAGCCCTTTCTTTAACAGAACTTTATGAAATATAGGATAAAACAATTAGTATATTATTTTGGTGATAAACAAGAAAATGGCTGACTCAATGGCTTAAAGAGTATCTGTCACTTGGCAGATTTAAATAAAACTTACTTCCAAATTCTACTCTCCAGAATGCTTTTTTCTCTGTTGTTCCTTTTTTTATTATACACTGACAATGTTTAATTGTATAAGCTTATGCTACAAAGTGATACTGGGATTAATATAAACAATGTGGAGAACTTAAATCAAACTACAGAACATATCTATTATTTCAAATACATTCTTTGTGTTGAGAACATTTGAATTAGAGATTTCTCAAAAGAATTTTATTCACTTTTTTTTTTTTTTTTTTAGGTTTTTTTTGAGACAGGGTCTCGCTTTGTGGTTCAGGCTGGCCCTGAGCTCAGCCTCAAACTCACATCACAATCCTCCTGCCTCTGCCTCCTGAGTGCTGGTATTACAGGCGTGAGCCACCACGCCCAGCACTGTGGTATGTGGTACTGGTTGCTGCTTGTTATGTGGTTACTGGGGAATCGAACCCGGGTCCTTGTGCTTGCAAGACAGGCGCCGGAACCACTGAGCTAACTCCCCGGCCCTATTCACTTTTATAAGTTGTATAAGGAGTGATGAGTTAGGAATGAGAATGTGTTTCCAGTTATGCAACATTTAGTCTGCCTAATTTTTTTTTTTAAGCCAAGTAACATTTGTATCTATGGCAATATTTAGTATTGTCTGAATGCCTCCATGGTAGGAAGGACTAACATAAATAAATATCATACTTTTCATTTTGATATAATAGACAAATTATATTATACTCCTTCATGAACATCAAATATAAAGATGGATATTGAGAAGGTTGACTTTCCCTGAGCCCTGAAGTCCTGAAAAACAGTAAAGACAAATGGAACTTTTGTTCTTTTTTTGTTTTCTGGAAAACATCTTGCTGCAGGAAATCTCTTCCTCACAATGGCTGAGAAAATAATAATTTATATCCCCCTATCCATCTAGCACACCAGGCACAGACCCTGAAAAATTCCTATTTTTTACCTTACCAATTCTTAGGGAAACTGCTTGTTTCCACTGCTCTCTCAGAACAACTGCTTATCCAGACTTGGTTACATGGCTCTCCTGACTCCTGGACCTAACCTTTGATCCACCCTCCTCTGAGCCAGAAGGCAAGGGATGGAGGAAAGGCTGACCTCAGGGCCTCAGTGTAAAGCCCTGTCTCACCTGTGGCCCTGCAATGCCTCTCTTTTATCTCATTTTCCCTTCACCAGGTTCTTTCTAGCTTCCTCTAGTCCTTTCCATAAAAGCAACTCTTTTGTGTCAAGGCTTTGGGACACTCTCAGACCTTCACAGCACTCTCTCAGTAGGAATTCATCTCCAGCCCTTTACAATAATCCTTTTCCTTACCAAGTCAGTGTTTATTTCATTGACAGTATTTACAGGGAAGGTTTTCTTAAGTGATGAGAATAGTTTTGCTTGGTGTTCCTAAGTCTGTCCTCCTTTTCCCTCCATGACCTTGGAAAGGTTTGTTCAGCATGGAACAAAAATGTGACTATTGGAAAATAAAACTAACAACAAAGAAGAAAACTACTTTAAAATCATTAACTTATACAAACAACAGGCAAGATCTTGTATGTAAAAAAGTCAGCAAGACAATACCATGCTTAAAGAAGTGGTTTACATAAGACTTGCATGCTTTTTCTCTTGGTATCACTGAAATTCCTTTGATTATAGTATAAACCTTGTTCACATTATCTCCAGTAATCCTTGGAATGTTGGCCATGCATCATTCCCCTTCAGAACAACACATTATTAGGAATGAACAGGGCTTTGGCCATAGATAATAAAATCAACTAGAAGATTACAAGAGCTGGCGCCATATCCTCCTATGGTTCTTGCCCTACTTGTCACACACAAAGGAGACAGAGAAGCAGATATTACTTGTGGAATGTTATCTTTCAGTACAAACACTTCAACCTTAAGCAAGTGGCTACAAAAGTTTCTTAAAGGATGTTTTTAAAAGTTTAAAAAGCATTTTAAAGTGGGTACAAAATTATTTTAAAGTACTAAAAGGATTTATGTGACTATGAAGGTAAGTTGTCATAAATTCATTTGATGCTTCAAAATGTATGAAAGGTAATTTTATTTCAATACCACATATTCAGTAAAAATGGGAGCTGTACATTAGCTCTCCCTCCAAGGTATTAGCAATCACCAACTGGTAGGGAAAAGAGGTGATCCCATCCCAGACCTAGGGTCCCTTTTGTCCTACACAAAACACAAGAGTGCACACAATATACTGTCTGCACTGGGAGGTGCCATGTATTGTGGAGAAACCTGGATGAGAAAAGGGAAGACCTGGATCCCAGGTGCAATCCTGACAGTCTCATCTCAAGTTGCTAATGAAGACAAGCGTTCCAACTTTCATATGTTTACACATGGCTTGTAAATATTCACATGTGATAAAACTTCAGAAAGATGCCATTAGTCCCATTTTATGGATAAGAAACAAAGATTCTCAGAGTTTATTGACCTTGCAGGAGGCCTAATGACTCGACCAGGACCCAACACTTGTCTGCCCAAAGCCCATGCTCTTGATCACTCTTCCATTATTAATTCTGAACAGGAGCATTCTCTTGTTTTGGGGTTCTTTTGAGAAACAACAAAACAGTATACACAAGAAGAAAAATTAAATTTTTCATATTCATGTCTGAGCTGTACCATTCCATGGATAAGAATGGCATTTGGGTGGTAATACAGAAGCCTTGCCTCTATCCTTTTCAAAGTGTAGACTCTGAGACTCCTTTGAGTGTCCAGAGCCGTCAGGAGGAATGGGTACTGGAAACTGGCTATGTGAGCAGCAAAACAGGTAGAACAGGACTAGAGGTTGAAACTAAGTACTGGCCATGCATGTCATTCACACTGGCCTCCTCCAGCTCATGAAAACTCTGAAGACAACACTATCACTGTGGGCAGCTATAACAAAGAGTTTAATCAAACACCAGCACCGTCTTTGGAGACTCTCCATAATATAATATGAAAGTCCAAATATATACAGCCACAAACAGATAACTCTTCACATACTGAGATCAAACAGTTAAGAGGAGTGAAATGTTTGTCTTTGTTTTTGTTTTGTTTTGTTTGTTTCTTGAGGCAAGGCCTCCATATATAGCTGGTCTCATACTTTTTATGTAGTCCAGGCTCAGCTCAAACTCATGGTGATCCTCCTACTTCAACTTCCCAAGTGCAAGAATTACAGGTATGTGTCACCACACCCAGCAGAAATGCTTGTCTTTAATATTTAAAGTAAATGAGTATAATTAGCAGGCTGGGGCTGGGGATTTAGGTCAGTAGCACTATGTGTGTCTAGCAAGTGCAAGGTCCTGAGTTTGACTCTTGGTATGAGGGACAGGGATAATAATTAGTAGAGTATGTAAATTACACATCTGACATTCAGCAGTAATGAGTTTTCACTGCAAATTCAATGCTATCTCTTAGAAAAGTGGAGTCAGGTTTGTCAAACTTCCCAGGTCACACAGGAACACTAGCTTTTGGGTAGTATATAGACCTCTAGATTTTATTTCCTATGTCATCTATATTTTCTCTGACCCTAATTTTCTTCTATTTGATTTTATTTTACCAAATTCTCACAGAATCCTTTCAGTTGTGTTGTTTTAGATGAAGAGGTGGAGGCCAACATGGCTGAGCACAGACAAAGTCACACCAAACTGAGCAGAGCTGAGCTCCACCCAACTCTTAGCTATGAAGATGTTCAGTTCTGTAGGAGCTGAGTGGTCTCAAACCCTTCAACCCAGATTAGCATAAGAACTCATGAAGGGAAGAACCTAGTCCTGAGGGAATAAATCTAAAAAATATATAAAATAAACCAAGATTCCCATATGTTAGTTTCAATTTGTTTATTTTACTAATCTCATAAGAACTACACCCTGCCACAAATAAATTAGTTTCATGAATATTAAGGACAAAGATTTGTTACAGTATGTATCAGTGTAATAAATTTACAATAGGGCTGGGGATTTAGCACAGTGGTTCCAGAGCCTGTCTTGTAAGCGCAAGGATCCGATCCCCAGTTAACCACATATAATACTGTGTGTGGAGACTCACGCCCAACTGCAATCAGTACCACCTACCACAGTGTTGGGCATGGTGGCTCACACCTGTAATCCCAGCACTTGGGAGGCAGAGGCAGGAGGATTGCTGTGGTGTGTTTCAGGCTGAGCTCAGGGCCAGCCTGAACCACAAAGCAAGACCCTGTATAAAAAAATTTACAATAAAGCCTGGAAATGTAATTCATTAGTACAGCCCTCGCCCAGTGTGTTACTTTTTTTCCTTACTGAGATAAAATACCCAACACCCAAAATTAAAAAAGGAAAGGTTTATTTGGCTCACAGTTCTTAAAGGTTTCAGGCCATAATTGAGTGGCTCCAAAGCAGAATGGTACAACGCAGAAGGGCATCTCAGAAGAGAAAAAGTTCATGGTGGAGAGATAATAGCAAAAGCAAAAACAAAACAAAACAAACAAACAAACAAACAAAAAAACCTTGAGAGTTTCTTTCTGCTCCTTAGGGTGGGTAGCATTCAAGTCATTAATTCTAGTGGCCTCAGGCCTAGCATTACATCTTGAATCAATCACACACTCTAGATCAAGTCTTGTCCAAAATAACACCATCTCATCTGCAGGAGGCTTTGGGAGACAGCTAAATACAAATTGTAACCCCCAGCATGCATGAGGCCTGGGGTTCAAATCCCAGGATCACAAAAAGCAAGGAAAAAATTATAATAAAATTTTTATTTGTAGGCTGCAGATCTAGCTCTGTGGCTCCACCCATACCTGATAAATGCAAGGTGGTCATGGGTTCCATTCCTGGCATCAAAAGAACAAGAACAACAAAGAACTGTATTTGCAAGATAGCTTCCTACAATCTAGATGACCCCCTTTATCAGCAGGTTTGAATACAGCACCTCTTATCAAGCCTGCCAGAGGGAGACCTCCCAGCAATACTGAGCAAATTAAGAGCCAGAGGAAAAACTAAATAATAAAAAACAAGGGCCAGAGATTTAACTCAGTGGTTCTTGCACCTGCCTTGCAAACACAAGGGCCAGGTATCCCCAGTAACAATGCTGGGAGTGGTGGCTCACGCCTATAATCTGCACACTTGGAAAGCAGAGGCAGGAGGATTTCTTTGAGTTCAAGGCTAGCCTGGGCTACATAGGGAACTCAGGGTCAGGCTGAAATACAATGTGAGACCGTGTCTCAAAAATAAATAAATAAATAAATAAATAAATAAAAATAAGTAAATAACAAAATCATTGCAAGTAGATTTACTTTCATCAATTACAGAGTTAAGAATAATAGATATACACAAAATGATCAATTTTTTATTTCAATAAATATTTTCTTAATACTTTACAAATGACCTCTAGAAGTATAAATGCTACTACAGAACAGAACTTCAAAGGTTTTATAGTTTCATTCTTTCCTTTCCATCTGTGGTACTTGTGAATTGGTAGTAATGTTTTAACTTTTAATGATTTGGAAAAATTTCAGAAGCATTAATGAATAATTGCTGTATGTCTCATGGCTACCCACTGATTTGAAGTAATTTACTTGCTTCCATTAAAAAATTAGGCTAGCAATAGGTATATGAAGTGCTGCAGATCTCAATATGTCAACAAATGTAGGAATATTAATTGGAGGAAATAGAAACAGACTTTGATGCAAAAAGTAATGTATTTGAAAATCATACCAACAATCTACCTCCTTACTCTGAAGGAAGGAATCATGTCATTGAAAGCAATGTGAGGCTGTGTCCTAATACCAGTGAGGAGTAAATACTGAAGCACTAAGATGAGCCCTTCAAAAATAAGGAGTTGAAAACAGAATCAATACTCATAAGTATAATTTCTTTACCAAAGCCTCATGCAGTGAATCACAAGTTGAGACTTCTTTCTCATTTATAATGAGAGTTTTACTCACAAACTATTAAAAAGATTAAACTCTAGGATGACTTTTTAATACTATGGTAGAATCATATATAAAATATTTATTTTTTAAAGAACTGAACTGATGTCTATCTCCCTTACATGCTTTAATGGTTTTACTCTAAAGTAGATAATTATGTGATTTGACTTCCTTTAAGTGTTAAAATCTAAATCCCAAAATGTATAGTCAAAGGTAGTAAAGCTTAACAAATTATTTAAATCTATTTTAGGATTTTGCTACAATTTTGTCTAAGATCACTCCTTGTGCTTGTAAAATTGATGACATCATCATCAACATTTATATTTTAAATTAATTATGTCAGAAAATATAACTAATCTCATTAGGCATGGTAACCACACACCTATAATCCTAGCACTTGGGAGACAATGGCAGAAGGATTTTCCTGAGCTCAAAACTATCCTGGGCTACAGAGTGAGTTCAGGGCCAGTTTGAATTACAAACTGAGACTTTGTCTCAAGAAATGAAAATAAAAAAAGGAAAAGGAAAAGAAAATATAACCAGTCTCAGATTTTATTGAGATTTTCAACATTATGTAGAATTATAAAGAATTTTACTGTATATCAATACCATTACATTTTCAAGATGTAATGTACAACTGCAAAATAAATGGTTCATAAGAAATGCATTGCATTATTCAAAATGCTGTGTAATTGCCATAATGAGATGCCAGATAAAACAACTAAAGAAGTATCAGTTCAAGTAAAAATGAAGTCATTTTATGAAGATAAGTAAATTACAATAGTTGTGATAAAGATGTGGCTGAAGTATATAAGAACAAATTATAGTCTCTGCTTGTCATCTTTATTCATGTTTGCAGGCATGGTTAGGTAAAAGCAATGTTTGGAAGTTATGCTCAGTATGCAATAGTTACTGCTTCAATCATTTCCTCAACCTAATGAGAGATATTTTATATAAGAGGAAAAGCTAAAGTAATAGTCTCTGTTCTAAACATTTTTCTTTTTAGTTTTTTTGAGACACAGTCTTGCTCTGTAATTCAGGCTGGCCCTGAACTCATCTAGTTTCCAGACTAGCCTCAAACTCACAGACATCCTCCTCTCCCTACCTCTGAGTGCTGGAATTACAGGCATGAACCACCATTCCTGGCACTGTGATTTGTGATACCAGGTAATAAGCTCAAGACCTTGAGCTTGCCAGGTAGATGCCAGAACCATTGAGCTAAATCTCCATGCCCTGTTCTAAACTTTAAATATTTCATTACAAAAATGTTTCATCATTATGAACATTTTTTTATCTGATGGTACAAAAAATACTTATCTATTGCTTCACAGGTAGCAATGATCTTGACACTCCACGGTTGCCAGTGACATCAGGAAATTCTCTAACATAATGTACAATTTAGAAAATGACATTTCATCTAGTTTCCATAAGATTTCTTTATAGGTGGATAGGGAAACTGAATTTGCTGAAGTTTTTGTCTATTTACCAGTCTGAAATCCACACAAATTTATTTGTTCATTTATCATATATCCTCTGAAGGGCTAGGAATGTGTATCTCAGTGACACAACCTAGAATGTGTGTGTGTGTGTGTGTGTGTGTGTGTGTGTGTGTCCCCAAGTTCAAGCCCAGCACTACAAATATTAATAAAAATAAAGATGCATCTTTTGGATATTTCTAAATGGATTTCCACATTAAAACATTAGCAGCTACAAAAGAAATTTTTAAAAGAAGATAAATTACATAAAAACAGGAGAAAAATAAATTCTACAACTTCCAAACTATCACAAACTTACAAATTGGGTTTGATCTAGGTATTTAGAATAATTTCTTCTAGTTGGGTGTGGTGACACATGCCTAATCCCTAATCCCAGCACTTGAAAGGTTGAGACAAGAGAATCACTGAGAGTTCAAGGTTAGCCTGGGATCCATAATTCAAGGCCGGCATGAGCTATATAGCGAGAAACTATTTCAAAAGAATAAAAAAGAGAAAATCTATTTTGTCTGTATGACTTTTTTTTTTTTTTTTTTTTTTGAGACAGGGTCTTGCTTTTTATGTAGTTCAGGCTGGCTCTCAGCTCAGCCTTGAACTCAGTAATCCTCCTGTCTCTGCCTCCCAAGTGCTGGGATTACAGGCCTAAACCACCGCACCTGGCACTATGCTATGTGATTCTGATTGCTGTTGGGTATGAGTCTCCACACCCAGCATTGTTGTATGTGATTACTGGGGATTGAACCCAGGCCCTTGCACTTTCAAGGCAGGCACCAAGGGAGGCACCGGAACCACTGAGTTAAATACCAGGTCCTATAACTTGTATTATTATTATTATTATTATTATTATTATTATTATTATTATTATTTGGAAGTACTGGGGATCAAACTCCAGCTCTTGTACTTAGAAGGTAGTGGCACAGTACCACTGAGCTAAATCCAAGGCCCTATGACTTGTATTCTGAATAATATTTTGGCCACTCATAAAATCATAATACCCAGTACTGTATATTTACCATAATTATGTTATTATTTTGTTACAAAATTATTTTTATAGAAGTAAAAAGAGCGACTTCATAGTTTCTTTTTTAATATCTACTTGTATTATGTTAAAATAAAAAATAAATATGCATACAGATACTAGCACGTACAATAGAACATGGCATTTCAATACTGGATGTGTGATTCCAAGTCATTTTCCAGAAGTACAAGCCACTCTTTGTCCTTTCATGGAAATGTGATTCCCTAATACACAATATTCAGGATAGTTACCTATTTGTACTAAAACAAAAACTGCAGTCCAGACACCAAGGAAACTTGCGTAGGATGTACTGAAAGCACAATGCCTAAAGTGCCTCTCCAGGGGCCAGAACAAAAAAGTGCTTATTGAGTTCAATACTCCTTTACTTTCTAGTCAGATCTGCCCCCCGTAAAATCCTCTTTATACTTTTGCTGTTGAGAATATTTAGAAATGAGTTGCTTCCTGGTGTAAAATTTTCTTAAATAACAATCAACCATTAATTCATGCAGGAGTTCTTTCTGGTAATATATTCATTAAAAATTGCTAAATTGAAAAAACTATTTAAATATACCATTATCATCTAGTTATAAAAATATCTCAAATTACATATAGACAAAAGGAACTATGTACAATGTTACCTGTCCATGCTTTAAATATCCAGAGAGGTAGCTCTTCCCTGGCCCCAACATACTATGGAATTACAATCAGTTCCAATTTACATCAAAGAACCTTTAGAACAATAAAGTAATTAAACATGCTCATGGGAAGTAATTATGCAATGCGATCTTGACTCTTTCCTCAAAGTACTGTACTGCTAGTTTCATTAGTAAGAAACATTTTCACAGTGAATCTGGCAGACTGGTGAGATGAGGAAAGGCAGCTTCTCATCAGAGCTAAAAGCATGGGATATGAATGGGGTCCTCCACATGGCAATGGAAGCAATAAATTACCAGTGTGTGTTCTGATTTCTGAGACGGGCTCAATTTATCATATTCTTGAAAAGGTTCCATTATGCTAATGTCTTACAAAATCACATTCTGCTGTTGCTGGAAGGTCATAAGGGGATATAAATTTTTATCTTTGGAACCAAGAAGTTGTATCCCAGTCACAGATTCCAAGGGGTTAATAAGTAGCCTTTAAAGTACAGCCAAGGACATAACAATGACAACTCTTCAGTATGCTTTCTTAGCTAGCCAAAAATAAATAAAAGAGACTACTATTCCAAGTTAATATAAAAATTTTTTAAATAACATAGGAAAACTCAAAGCATCTCTTCATTGAAACTTGAATTTGTATATCATTTTGTACTATGTTTATACAATACAATGATATTTGTATATCATTTTGTACTACATTTTCTACACTAATAAAATGAGTACATATTAAATAGAACTCTAGCATCTAATGCGCAGGCTATCTGAATTATCCTTCTTTAAACACTTTCAAGAACAACTTTGCTAAAGCTCTAGAAAGTGTGTAAAATGAATATGCCTATTTTGTGTGATGTTATTGCATTTATAAGGGGGTACTTACATTCTGTCTGGCCTCAAATCCCACATTTCATAAATCTTCCACAAAATAAAAGGTGATGAGATAATTATTCAATCCAAATTAGATATTACTCCCTAGAGAGATGCTTTCTTTTCATTTTCCCAGGAATTAGAGTCCTTCCAATCTTCACGGACTATAAACACAATCTACAAATACACTGTGCCATGAGTCTATCAATAATGTAAAGTTATGGGCAGCAACTGTCCAACAGCTGCGAATTAAAACACACTACAAAGAGACAGCTGCTTCGGGCCACTTACTGTAATCAAAGCAGCACTGAGGAGAAACAGTTGCTCTTCAGAAACACTTGCCTGGCATGTATTTAATACCCAGTGTTCTACTGCAGCCTAAAAGGCAGGACACGGACAATAGTGAGTACTTTGCTCACTGGACAGGCACATTTTGGTCTGATTCTCATGAAGGTGATGAGTAAGGAACTGGCTTGTGTTGTAGAGCCTGGAAAACTCTCTTATACTGTACAGGGAGGAAATGACAGAGTCTATTCTTTCCTGACTTGGCACTAATGCCACGGAACAAAAAGGTTTAGAAATACACCTAAAAGAGTTTGGAAGCCAGGTTAGCCACATCATGTTGAAAAAGCATAAGAAGATGGTATCAGTCCTTCACAGACTCAAGCAATAAAACCTTCACTGATTAACTCTAAATACATTCAAAAGTGAGTATCCTGTGGCTACTGGATATTTCCTATCACCAGGTATGTCCATTTATACCAAATTTAAAGGGTATGAAATTAAACCTAACTTTGCTAAGGAATTTTACCTAAAATATTTTACAAAATGGCTTATTACCTTATAAGAGTTTTATATAACTCATATCTAGCCTAATAATCTTATTATATCTTTATTAAATTGCATCTATCTATCTATCTATCTATCTACCTATCTATCTATCTATCATCTATCTATCTATCTCATCCTTCCTAAGATTGTTGGACCCAACTTTGACAGTTCTCAGTTCCCCACATTAGAAGTAGAATTATTTATTTATTTATTTATTTGAGACAAGGTCTCCCTTTGTAATTTAGGCTGGCCCTGAATTCAGTTCAAGGCTGAATTCTCCTGCCTCTGTCTGAACTCAGCAGTCCTCCTGCCTCTGCCCCTCAAGTTCTGGGATTACAGGCATAAGCCACCATGCCCAGCACAGTGGTATGTAGTATGGTTTGCTGGTGAGCACGAGTCTCATTGCCTGGCATTGTTGTACGTAGTTACTGGGGATCGAGCCCCAGCTCTTGCACTTACAAGGTAAGCACCAGAATCACTGAGCTAAATCCCTGGCCCAGAATAATTTTATTGAAACCTAGTTATTTGGTATTTCCATGACAGTCATGATTTTTCCTTATTGAAAATTGTATTTTAACAGATTTGGAGGCCTTATTTTCATACCTAAATGGAGTTATTCAGTAGAGGCCAATAAAGCTACTGCAAGAACATCACCTGAGGGATTGTAATCCAGGGTTTAAATTTTCTTGGGTCTTAAAATGATTATATATAGTTGTTGTTTTGTTTTGTTTTTTGAGACAAGTTCTTGCTTTGCAGTTCAGGCTGACCTAGAATTCACTTTATAGAGCAGGTTATCCTTTTTAAAAAAATTTTTAAATATTTATTGGTACATTACATATACGCATCATGATTGCACTCCATAATGGGGATTTATACCAGTATAAAACACAATTTAATTCTCATTTTTTCCCATAGCCCTACCCACCATACTGCCCCCCCCATATACATAAAATTTGTTTCCTTACTTTTTTGTTACAATCTCAACATTTTCCCCCTTCTTCCTATTTTACATTGAGCATTTTCTATTTCACAATATATAACATACAATGCTAGGACTCATTTACATCTTTATTTTCTCATACCAGAGAAAAGATGTGATATGTACCTATGTGTGCCCTATTTATTTCACTTATGAGGATATCCTCAAGGTATGTCCATTTAAGTATAAATGATTCAAACTTATCATTTTTTATGGCAGAGTAATCTTTGAACTCCCAGCAAGCCTCCTGCCTCTGCCTCTCAAGTGCTGGAATTATAGTAAGTGACCATGCTCAGCAATTTTGTATACTTGTTATTGCCTAGACTATGTTCATTTATTTCTTGCTGATGGCCACAATACTTAAGAAACTAGTTTTACAGTCTGACCATTTGGTGATCTTTCAAATTGATGGTAGGATTCTGTTTTCTGTTGAGTATGAGACAATAGATTGATTTGTTTGTCTGTACCCTCAAATTAGTTAAAAATGTCTGTGCTTACTGGGAAGAAGAGAAGTTCTTTGAGATCTTGGGATTGTACATTTTTGTGATTGTATATTTATTTTGAACTATGGGTGATACTGTGAGATTGAAGTTGTATATTCTCTGTAGGACTGTGTAACTGTCTACATAGTTCTAATTTTTAGGACTTGTGTTCTGGTGTGTGAAATGTTCCCCTACATTTTTATGTGCTGAATTAGTTACCCTGAAATTTCATATATTGAATCTCATGATGTAACAATATTTGAAAATAAACCTTTAAAATATGACTAATTACAGTGAGGTCTTGATGGTGGGCCTATAGCCAACCTAACAAATGTTCTTATAAGAAAAATAAATTTATATGATAGACTTTTGGATACATGGAGGAAACACTATGTAAGAACACAGTGAGGAGGCGACCTGCCAAGAATTAAAGAAAGAGGCCTTGAAAAAATCAAACTTGCTGAAACTTCAACCCTTGGCTTACATCCCTGCGAACTTAGGGAAATGGATTTCTGTTGCCTAAAGCACATAGTCTATGTTGTTACATTATGGCAGTTATATCAATCTAATACATTATAATTACATGGTTCAAATAAATGAAACTGTCATATCTCTTAAATATAAGGAATAAAGTTCAGATTGTTTCATAAAACTAAATAAGCATTTAGATAAATTGACTATTCCTAAAATTAAAAAAAAAGAGAAAGAAACAAACAAAAGTTTGAAAACTAATTATTCTTAATTTTTATGGGAAACAGTCCTTTCTATAGAAGCTAGCTTAGAAATTCAATTATACAATTCTAGTGAATTTTTCAACAACTGGACTATTTAATAATTTGGGTGTAAGAAAGGAAAACATTATGTAATTTATCTGATTTGTCTATGTTAAATTTATGACAATATTTCTATTTCTATTTCATATTTGATTTCTCCAGGAGACAGTAATTAATTGTTCTTTTTTTTTTTTTTTTTTCATTGCAGTACTGAGCTCAAACTCACAGTAATCCTCCTGCCTCTGCCTCCCAAGGGCTGGGATTCCAGGTGTGAGCCACCACGCCTGGCACTGTGGTATGTGGTTCTGATTGCTGGTGGGGTGACATGCCTGGTATTGTTGTATGTGGTTACTGGGGGATCAAACCCTGGCCCTTGTGCCTGCAAGGCAGGTGTTGGAACCACTGAGCTAAATCCCTCACCCAAACATAAGATCTCCATCAACATAGGATTTCTGAGCTCTTAAAACACTTGATAATCCCTCCAATTACTGTGTGTACTCAATAAATAATCACTACCTTGGAGTGTCTTTGTCTTTGCCACTCTGAGGCACTGATCTCCTAGTCTGCCATGCACTTTGAAATTATGCCACATTCTGCTGTCTTTATTTAGCCCTCACCTATCCTCCTTTCTTGGCAGAGGGTTGATTACCTTCCCATCATTTTTGACTTGCCTTTGTTTATAATACCTAAATTTGAAAAGAAGTTATAAAATATGTTAGAATCACAGAAAGCTTGTAATATCAATATGAAGGCTGAGGCAAGAGCATTGCAAGTTTGATCTCAGCCTAGGCAAATTAGAAAGACTCTATCTCAAAAAAATAAAAAAGAAGGCTGGGACACTAAGCATGGTGGTATACACCTGTAATCTCAGAATTTGGGAGGCTGAGGCAGGAGGACCTCTGTAAATTCAAGGCTAGCTGAGGCTACACAGTGAGCTCAAGGATAGTTTGAACTACAGGATAAGTCCCTGTCTCAAAAAAAGGGGAAAGGGACTGGGAATATACCTCAGTATGAACTGTTAAGGCCGCGTGTTACAGCTCTACACTAATTCAAAATTAAAATTGACTTCTCTATTCAGTTAATAAATTCATTCTAAGATTTTTTTTTTTTTTTGAGACAGGGTCTTGCTTTATAGTTCAGGCTGACCCTGAACTCACTATGTAGTCTAGGGTTGCCCCCAAACTCACAGCAATCCTCCTGCCTCTGCCTTCTGAGTGCTGGGATTACAGGCATGAGTCAGCATGCTTGGCATTGTGTTATGTGGATACTGGGTATCAAACTCGGGACCTTAAACTTGCAAGGCAGCCGCTTGGAACCACTGAGCTAAATTTCTGGCTATTTTAGGATTCTTAACAAAACATAGTCAAAGGTTTTTTTTTTTTTTTTTCTTTCTTTCTTCTATGTAATTTTAGTCTCATAAGAGATTCCACATCTACATCCCACCAACATAATTTCTGCTTTGTATAGCTTTTTTATTTATTTATTTATTTTGAGACAGGGTCTCAAATATTATATTGTTGTTTTTATTTTGTTTTTTAAATGATCTTTCCAGTATTGGGAATTTCTGTACTGCTTTGGAAGTGATGACCCTGGACAACCAATGTTCCACATGAAGATAACAGCAGAAGAGGCTTTGAATGGTGCCAGTGGCTCAGAGAGTGACTCCTGCCAGTCTCCAAGTCCCAAATAGAAGCTTGTACTTCTTGTTGTATCTCTTTCTATATCAGTGAAGCTCAATTCCAGGTGAGTTTCCCTGGAATGTAGAAAGCAGGATTTATACAAAGCACAGAAGTGGAGAGAGAGGAGGAGAGCAAAGAGCTCTGGCCAGACTTTCTGAGTCCATGAGGCTCTTGGAGACAAAACACAGAAGCTGTCATGGTGACTCAAGTGCATTCTACAAATGCATACCCACCCAGTCAACCTTTTGATGCCTAAGACATTTAACTCATAGTTGCCCAGTACTATATGGAGGAGTAGTGTCTTTCACTTTGATTATGTCTCTCTAATAAAGAAAAACATAAAAGTTTTAAAAGACAGAGTTTCCTCACTTGTGAATAAATTGAGACCCTTGGTAATCCTGTTACTCTACATTCTCCTTAAGTATTCTAATACTATTGTGATTAAACAGATATATAAGGATAATTTCTCAGGATTTTAGAATAATGAAATTATCAAGTGTCCTCTGGAGACTCCTTTGATTTTTGCCTTACAAAAATCACATTAAAACTGAATAGTGAAAAAATAAAATAAAAATTTCAGGATAAAAAATTTGTCTTTGAAACTTTTCCAGAATTCTACCTAGAGTGGTATATTGGCTTGTTTGATGAGCTTGGTAGTTGTAAACATCTTAACAGTATTTAAAGAGCTACAGACACTCAGCCCGCCCTAGGTTCACTTTTATTAATTGAACTTTTATTAATTGAACACTTTATGGGAAATCCACAGAGAGTCATCAAACCTCACTAAAGGAAACACTGCTTAAAATCTCCTGAAACAGTTAAGGACTGGGGTTCAGGATTTAGTTCAGTGGTTCTGGTGCCTGCCTGCCTTGCAAGCACTAGGTCCCAGATTTGATCCCTGGTAGCCACATATAACAATGCCAGGGATAATGACTCATGCCCACCACCAATAAATACCACATACCACAGTGCTGGGCATGGTGTCTCATACCTGTAATCCCAGTACTCATGAGGCAGAGGAAGGAGGATTGCTGTGAGTTTGAGGCTCGCCTGGGCTACATAGTGAGCTCAGGGCCAGCTTGAACTACAAAGTGAGACCCTGTGTCAGAAAACAAAACAAAACAAACCACTTAAGTACGTCTTCATTAAGGAACAATTTACCTTCTCCACTTTGATATTATTGGTCACTTCAATAATTAATTCAAGATTTTAATATTATCAAACTGTTTTCTGCTTCTGTTGGTTCTTGCTCTATATAAAATAGAAAGCTGGGCTTTTGTCTTTATTACAGAGGACCTCATAAGGATCTGCCCCACAAACAGAATACTTAATGACTGATACTTTGAAGAATACTCTCTTGGTTGTGAGCTTCAGAGGTGATACCAGTTTAACTTCCACACTAATCAAGTGCAATAAATCAGGGATTCCAGGACCTATTTGAAACTGGAAAAACAATCATACCTTACTCTACTGCTTTGGAACTCATCAAATTTGGTACTCTACTATATTGATATGAGAAATTTGTACCCAGTACAATTTATTTGGTATGTGACATAAAAGTTAGAAAGTGTAAGTTAGTATCAATTGCTTATGATTTGCTATCTTTCTTAGCAACAACAGTTTGCTTAGTACTCACAGATTCTGGTACTTTTATCATATCTGGGAAGTAATAATGAGTACCAAAGTACCACTGTTTTATGTACTTCACAAAAGCAATACCACTACCCCAAGGACCTACAAAGCAATCATTGCTTACATAGGAACAAATGAAATGTGTGCAAATTAAATTATGATCATTTTATTTGAATGTTTTGGTACTGCTTTTATTTTTATGAATATGTAAAGATATTTCTCTTCCTCGTTTATTATCATCATTAGTAGACTGTAGTTCTATAAACTTAATAGAAACATAAATAAATCATACTTGATTTTCTGTGGCCTTCAGAATATATACTTTTATTGAATATTTGTACTTTCTATGACATATAATTATGTATATCATTAGGAACCTATGTAGACCTTAATGTACTATAAAACTGATTTTGGGGCCAAGGATCTAGTTCAATGGTTCCGGTATCTGCCTTCCAGAACAAGGTCTTGAGTTTGATCCCCAGGTTTTGAGTTTGATCCCTCGTAACCACATACCACAATGCTGGGTGTGGTGACTCAGACCCACCAGCAATCAGTACCACATACCACAGTGCCAGGCATGTTGGCACATATCTATAATCCCAGCACTTGGGAAGTAGAAGCAGGAGGATTGGTGTGAGTTCAAGGCTTGCCTGGGCTACACGATGAACTCAGGGCCAGCCTGAACTACAAAGATCCAGTCTCAAAACAAAAACAAAAACAAAAACAAAACAACGAACTAATTTTGTCACAAAGGAAACACATCAAAATTTATACTTTAAAATAAACCTCACTACATCATGTATTAGGTCACTTTATTATAGGATAATAATTGATTTATCCATGTAGCCAATGCCTAAAAATACTGGTCCTCAAAAGGAAATTGGTAACTATTTGTTGTATATTATGATTCTTGGCCACAATGGTCTCCTTGGAAACTTCAAGAAGAAAATAATTTCCTCAAATTTATAGATGCTGTATGTGAAGTATGGTACAGAGGATGTCTTAGGGTTATTGTATCAGTCTTGCAATTGAGCAAAGAATACAGGCTCTTAAGCAGCTAAGAAGCATATGAAGAAATGCTTGGCATCATTAGTCATTTGAGAGATGCAGATGAAAACATTGAGATTTCATCTCACTCCACATAGAATGGCTGCCATTTCAGAATCAGCCAACAGCAAATGTTGGCGAGGCTGCGGAGAAGAAGGAACCCTTCTCCACTGTTGGTGGGACTGTAGACTCTTACAACCCCTGTGGAGATCAGTTTGGAGAATCCTCAAAAACCTAGGATTGATGGTCCCATTTGACCCGGCCATTGCCCTGCTAAGTATATATACACAAGAATTAAAAGACTCATATCACAGTGACATATGTGCACCCATGTTTATAGCAGCCCAATTTGTGATTGCTAAATCTTGGAAACAACCCAAATGTCCATGCACTGGAGACTGGATAAAAAAGCTGTGGTTCTTCTACAGAATGGAGTACTACTCTGCCATAAAAAATGATAAGTTTGAATCATTTCTACTTAAATGGACATACCTTGAGGATATCCTCATAAGTGAAATAAATAGGGCACAGATAGGTACATATC
>PVIR01028530.1:0-21881 GCA_004026965.1 Petromus typicus | reverse complement strand
CGGGGAGTTAGCTCAGTGGTTCCGGCGCCTGTCTCGCAAGCGCAAGGACCTGGGTTCGATTCCCCGGTAACCACATAACAATACTGGGTGTGGAGACCCACACCCAGCAGCAACCAGTACCACATACCACAGTGCCGGGCGTGGTGGCTCACGCCTGTGATCCCAGCACTCGGGAGGCAGAGGCAGGAGGATTGTGATGAGAGTTTGAGGCTGAGCTCAGGGCCAGCCTGAACCACAAAGCGAGAACCTCTCTCAAAAAACCTAAAAAAAGGGCCGGGGATATAGCTCAGTGGTTCCAGCGCCTGTCTTGCAAGCGCAAGGACCTGGGTTCAATCCCCAGTAACCACATAACAATACTGGGTGTGGAGACTCACCCCAGCGGCAACCAGTACCACATACCACAGTGCCGGGCGTGGTGGCTCATGCCTGTAATCCCAGCACTCGGGAGGCAGAGGCAGGAGGATTGCTGTGATGTGAGTTGGAGGCTGAGCTCAGGGCCAGCCTGAACCACAAAGTGAGACCCTGTCTAAAAAAAAAAAAAAAAAAAAAAGAGCTCACTGAGAGTGTGTGTGGTGCGTGCTGCAGCTCAGAGTGGGAGCTAGTCATTCCCGGAGCTGGCAGGTAGGGGCGCTCTTGAGCTCCTCTGAACCTAGTTTTTGTGACAAGCTTTAGACCAGTCCTCCAGGCACTGCTGGCTTCACCAGGAGTAGAGGACGGAGCGACCAGAGTGAAGTGAGGCACAGTTGTGAGCAGAGGCTCCCAGTCACTCACCCTCATCACTCGCCCTCAACTCACTCAGCCTCAAAGGCAGTTGTTTCATCCAACTTGACTCCTTGTTTTGCTGTACTATTTCTTCTGTTTTCCTTGAGTTTGTTCTTTTTCAAACAGAAAAGTCCTAAGTTGAACATACAATTTACTAAATTGTAGCCTCTTTTTTAAAAATGCCGACTTCTCCTGCTAAGTACTACTTAAATTACATCTTGTGAAGTTTTTGTTTAATGAATTAAGATGAACACCCTGGCACCTCCACCCAGGGGCCTGAGGGGAGTGGGTCACCCTGCCCATCTCTCAAGAACCATGATGAGGTTGTTGGTGTAGTGAGCTCCTGCTCTGTGGGGGCACAGGGAGACCCCAACATAATGCCCTATGGCTGTACTTCCAGATTGGATTTGTATATTATTGCATGGCTTAAATATCTTACAATGTTTCTATCCATGTTAATTAGCAATTAGTTTTAGCAGCAGCTCATTTACTCAAGCATATGCTTATTTCTGGTATCAGAATTTACCTTTTATTTGTTTTGAGATGAGATCAGCCTGTACTCTCCAGGCTGGCCTTTAACTTGAGATACTTCTGCCTCAGCATCCCTAGGAGCTGGGTGTACAGGTATTATGTCATTCCACCGAGCCTTAATATTTAAATTTTAGAAAAGAGACAGGGTCTTGCTTTGTAGTTCAGGATGGCCCTGAGCTCAGCCTCAAACTTACATCACAGCAATCCTCCTGCCTCTGCCTCCCGAGTGCTGGGATTACAGGTGTGAGCCACCACACCTGCCTGGCAGTGTGGTGTGTGGTACTGATTGCTGCTGGAGTGAGTCTCCATGCCCAGTATTGTTATGTGGCTACCGGGGATCAAACCCAGGCCCTTGCACTTGCAAGACAGGCATCGGAACCACTGAGCTATATCCCCGGCCCATAGAAAATTTCTATGAGTAGGATTATGAAAATAGCTTTAACGGGATAGAAATTAGGAAAAGACAATACTGTAGAACTTTTACTGTAATTCACTTCTCTCTGTAGTTACAGACATGAGTCCATCCCATTAAGACATACATGTATATATTTAATATTTACAGCTTTACTTCTGATAGTATCTACCATTTACTAGGTGCTCTGAAACTGTTAAGTGTTGATTTTAGACCTTAAAACATTTGAACAGAATTCCTTAGACCAGTAGTTCCTCAGACTGATAGTATTCTAAAGTGCATTAATCAGAAGGGGAACTGTGGTCTTGTGGGCACGTGAGGGGTTTTGCTTTGTAATGTTCTAGACAGATGTTAAGATAAGACTTGCTGTTATTTTGACTAGGCCTTAAAGCTGCACACAGAACCTGTATATTACTTGTATTTGCCTTAGGGTAGCCAGAAGAGACTGATTCAAGCAAATATGGAAGTAGAGATTTCAGAACTCTGTAAATATGGTTTTCTTTTTTGGGATAGAAAATAATAGCTAACTGTCCAAAGTTGGTTCCCCAGAGCCCTCCCCCTGCCGGCACACAGGCCTGCCCTCCCCCGAGTCCCTGCCTGGACTCTAACACCTTGTCTTCCCCTCCCAAAGCGCCTCTTGTGGGATGGGACTGTCCCAAATAAGATCAACAATTCCCCGATTCTGCATTTCTAATGCACGTTCTCTCTCTCGTGGGGATACTTAAATAGTGTGGTATAGTAACATATACCAGTTGAGTCCTTTTCAGCTCTTGTGAAGAGGAGGCACACAGCCCCGTTGTGTGATTGAGAAGACCGATGCCGGAGCACAGTGCCACCCACGACGCTGACAGGAGTGACTACTGCGTTGTGTGCCTTCTAGTTCCCAAGTGTGGTGCTCGTTATGCTGTTCTGATTCTCTTCTACTGAAAGAAAGTGCTGCTAGTTCACAGGCTGCACTTTGAGCATAGATCTGACCATCATAATGGCTCAGCTGGGAGATGGCGGTCACCTTCCTCTTCCCCATGTCTACCGAGTCTTCTGGCCCCACGAGCTCCTCTTTGTCTCCCAGGACAGAAACCAGATTAGCCTGAGGATGGCAGAGTAGCACGCGGTGGCTGGTGCTGGCCTCTGGCTTGGAGGAAGAATGGTCCATGACCCACGGGATGCTGCGGGGAAAGCCGGCCCAGGAAGCCAATGGCAGCCACTGCCTTGCATGGCGCCGTCATTGTTCTTGATCGAAAGTTTGATTCACATGCATCATAAATTTTATCTTCAGGAGAGCTTATTGGTTAGAACCCTGCCGTAAATCATTCTCAAATGCAAATATAATGCATTTTTATAAATTCAGAATGTTTCACATTCTTAAATCTGGTGCCGGTACTCATGAAAAAGATACTGTTAGATATTACAGTTGTGAAATACATCAGAGATTTATTCCCCAGCGTGGCCAGGTTCAGCAACAAGGGATTTGTGCACCATGGTTTTATTACTTTTACCACAAATAAACTCAGTATTATCTGCATTTTGTCCCACTTAGCTTGGTTGTGAAAAATAAATAAAATAAATAGGGCCGGGGATTTAGCTCAGTGGTTCTCGCATCTGCCTTGCAAGCACTAGGGTCCCATCCCAGGTAACCACATACCACAGTGCTGGGCATGGTCACACCCACCAGCGATCAGTACCACATATCACAGTGCCACGTGTGGTGGCTCATGCCTGTAATCCCAGCACTCGGGAGCAGAGGCTGGAGAATTGCTGAGTTTGAGGCTGAGTTTGACTAGCCTGAACTACAAAGTGAGACCCTGTCTCAAAAAAAAAAAAAAAAAAACTAAAAAAAAAAAAAGAGGAGAAACCCTATACTATATACAACAGCTCATTATTATGAAGAAAAATCACAAAGCTGAAATGCTGCTTTAAAAAAGCAGAGCTGGGGGCCGAGGAGTTAGCTCAGTGGTTCCGGCGCCTGTCTTGCAAGTGCAAGGGCCCAGGTTCGATTCCCCGGTAACCACATAACAATACTGGGTGTGGAGACCCACACCCAGCAGCAACCAGTACCACATACCACAGTGCTGGGCGTGGTGGCTCACGCCTGTCATCCCAGCACTCGGGAGGCAGAGGCAGGAGGATTGGGATGTGAGTTTGAGGCTGAGCTCAGGGCCAGCCTGAAGCACAAAGCGAGACCCTGTCTCAAAAAACCTAAAAAAAAAAAAAAAAAAGCAGAGCCATTCTGCTTTGTCTTGCTGGGTTCTTAGTAAATGAATTATAAGTGCATGCTCTTAGGGGAGAAAAGTACAGATCTTTGAGGTAGAAAGGATCTCAAGCTAATCTTGGAGGTTAACTTGTGAGTAGATGTCTTTTTCTCACAAATAACCCAGTACTCCTGAAAAGGCTCCGCTCTAGAATTACAGCCTGACCCTTATGTAACAGATGGGAAGTATTGGCAGAACCATCCCAGCCCATTTGAAAACCTCCTGGCAGTGCCGGCGTCTCTGGAGTCCTCCCTGCTGCGGCAGACCGTGGCCCAGCCTGGCCCCCTGGGAGCCCGCTGAGCCCTCGGGTGCATCAACCCCGGGCTGCGCTCAGGCCTCACTCAGCCAGAGAGGTTGGCTTTTCTTGTGCTCCCTCTTGCTTTGCCATCGTCCCCGATTCTGCTTTGTCACCAGCGGACCTGTTGTACCTAGAAATCTGCATACTGCACCTTTCCCCCAACACCTGCACTGTCTCCCAGCGCTGAGTGTCCCTGGGCACTGAGTGCCACTTTTCCGGGCTACTTCCCTAGTCGGTGCCCTGCCTGAGTGCACAGACCCCACTGGTCTGTCTGACCCTGGCTTCCACTTCGGTTCCCCTCCCCTGTCCCGGAAGTCCGCCACTGCTGTCACAGTTGTTTCCCAGCACATCTTTTCGTTCCTCGCTCTGTTCCTTCTGCTGAGCCGAGCTAGCTTTTCGGCCCTGTCTCAGTGTCGCACCTCTGCTCCTCTTCATCACTCTGACCTCCTTAGTGGCAAAGCAGGTCCGTGACAAGTGGAAGTGAAGCCAGATCTCCGCTTATTCTCATTTTCATCTCAGCTGCACTGGAAGTTTATCACCCGCAGGTCTGCCGACAGCCCCTCCCCACTGCAGTTCCCTTTCTAGGTTCCAGTAGGCCAGGGGGGCTGAGCGCAGCCCCTCCCAGGGAGCACACCAGGCCCAGCCCGTTTGGAAGAGCCCCTAAGAGAGCACAGCCTGCTGGTGCTTGTAAACCAGCTCATCAGCCCTGTTTGGATGTCCAGGCTCAGCCGGAGGCTGCCGAGGGCCTGGGCTTGTGCAGGCCCACCTTGAAGCTCTGAAGACTGCTGAGCAGGGCGCCACAGTGTTCTGGTGCTGTCGTCTCTGCCTCCGGTCCCAGGGCCTCTCTTGGCTCCGCTAGGACTTTCTAGATCCTTTACGATGCGTGCGCAGAGCTCGGCAGACCTGCCCGACCACCGATCTTTTGTTCTATTCCAGAGCGCTTTCTAGATTTGCTCCTTCCAGGTCACATTTTGAGTAACTGTACTTCTCGTATTTGTATTTTTTTCATATAAAAATTAGACATTTCTATGAATAAAAGAAAAAAATTGAAAGTACCCCCTTGAATATGACCTTTCAGACAACATATTAAAATCGAGAGATAACCTCTGATTTATCTGTACCCAGGATTTTCTGGACATACTGCGAGAGGGAGTAATTCTTAAAAAGATTGCATTGTCTCTTAATTTCTTTATAAGGAGACAGTTTATTCTCCCTTTGTAGGAAGGAAAAAGTTTGGGCCCAGAGAAGTAGTTTCTTCTCAGGGTGGTAGAAAATACGTTTACTTTCTATCTTGTCAGTGAGTATTTTTTCTTGAGTAGCTAAAGAAAAGCAACATGGTTTAGTATAAAGATTCTCCAAAAATAATTGAAGCAGTGAAACCCGTTAGGTGAACACAGAACTCTTGATGGATTTGTTTTTATAAATACACGTTGAAATAGTTTATAAACAGAAAAACTAGACCTCTTCTGTTTGAGCTGAGATTATCCAGCCCCTCACTGCCCTTCCCCACAATTCCTCAGATCTCAAAGTGGCTGCAGAGGGGCCTGCATTGGCCTTGAGCCCAGCAGTTCAGTTTGAAAAGTACCGGTTCTGAGATCCAGTGACCAGCCACAGCCAACAAGGTTGAAGTTTTTGCATTCCGATGCATTCAGTTTGGTTTATGCCAAAACTTACAGACCATGTTAGCTCTCAGATACAATGTAGTATTGTACGGTGTGGCATGAGACTTGATGTTTTACTTTTCTTTATTGGAGGATTTGGAAACGTGCAGACCCACCCACTGACGAGTGCCTTTGGTTAGTCTTCTGTCACTTTCCTCCTGGACAAACTGCCTACCTGTATTTCTTGCTCCAGCAGGCCAGGGGCTCAGTCACCCATGCTGGGATCCTTCGCCTCCTGAGAGGAACCCGTACCATCGTGTTGTCCTGACCCTGGACTGTTGATGCTGAGGGTAGGGGGCAGCTGGTTCTGGTGAAATGTGAGCTCACAGCAGTTGTGCCCCATCCCCAGGGCAAGTTGGCAACAGCGTCAGGCCCTATGCTTTAATGACAGCTGAGGTCTAGGAATCCTCCCAATATGCTTACTGTCCTGGTCACTGTTCTCGTCTGGGACAAAATACCCAACACCTGCAGTTTCCAAGAGGTTTATCTTGGCTCAGGATTAGTCAGTGTTAGCTGGTTTTGGAGCAGAAGAAAGCTGTTTCCCTCAGGACAGCCAGGAAGCTAAGGGAGAAGTTCGAAGCCCAGGAGGGATGCCCACCCTTCGGGCTGTGCCCCAGGCCCCGCCCGACAGCCAGCGAGCTGGAGCTCCTCGCTAGGCTGATGCACTGACACGCACTAGCACCGTCATGCACAGTCACTCCCCGCCACGCGGCTGTGACAGTTACATGGGGCTCCGGTTTCACACTGAGGAAGTGAAGGCAGGGTAGAGTCCCTCCACCCTTGAATTGAGTTTGGCTTGTACCCAGTGGGATGGTAGCCACTTAGCGTCCTTGTGAGTAGGAGAGACCCGCAGCATTTTTTCTGTGTCGGTTCCAGCCGCTTGGACCCTCTCCTCAGTCCCTGTGCAGTGTCTGCCCTGTGTCACTCTGCTGTGTTTCTGTCTACTCCCGGGCACTCCCCTGCAGAGCAGGAGCGCTGACTTGGGGTTCTGCTGCTCGGCACCTGTGCACTCGCTCTTCCTCCTGCATCATGGTCTCCGTGCCTCGCCGACACTGCATTGTGTGGTTGCTTCTTGTTCTCTGAGTGATTTCTAGGAACAAAGTAGGAAGCACTGACCCAGCGCTACCACCTTAAATCTCGGGTCTTAGTTAGGGTTTAGGCATTTTATTCTAAAGAGAAATAAAGAGAAAGGTGTAGAGCTTGATAGTGGCCTCGGAGTTAGGGAAGACGCTTGGAAAGTGTAGGCCCTTTGACCACCCACCGGGCAAGCTTGGGAGTGGCTTTCGCCAAGACCACCAGCGAGGCTGCGAAGAGCAGGGCGAGTGGGGCGAGCGCGAGCGGCAGGCTTGGTCGTGCTTTGTGCCTCGTGCGGGGCGAGTCTTGCGGTGTCTGGTTCCAGATGGCTGTGGGAGGCCTTGCTCAGCACCTAGGCTTCTCTGAAAGATTTATGAACCAGGGGAAAAGGCGCTTGTGTCTGAGCAAGCCAGAATTGGAGGGCTGAGGACAGTCCCTGGCGAGTGGCACCTGCCTTCCCTCGAGTGTCATGCTGGCCCCCTGTAGGCTCCACTTCCCCGAGGCTCCGGCAGTTATACACGTGTTTGGGCCTTCTCCACGCCCTTGGGAGCAAACAGCAGTTTGATTCTCACCGCTGGGAACAGCTGTGTGTGGGGAAAGCGATAGGACAGGAGTACCACCCCCACTGCCCAGTGCCCTCAGTTGGTACCCACTGTTAACAGTGGCATCATCACTTTGGCAGGGGCTTTTGGCCCACAGTCCAAGTGCCCCATGATGCACCTCTGAAGGCACAGGATAGGGGACAGACGCAGGAGGTCCACAGAGTGCTGGTCTGATGGGAGCTGCCTGTTGGCCCCTAGGAAATGCTGTCCGGCGTTGTAGTCCTCTCCAGTAAGGACTCCGTCCAGCACCAGGGCGTGTCTCTGACGATGGAAGGAACCGTGAACCTCCAGCTCAGTGCCAAGAGCGTAGGTGTGTTCGAAGCTTTCTACAACTCCGTGAAGGTAAGAATAGACTTTGAGTGCCGATGGGATCTTCACTTGCCTTTGTTATTTTCCGACAAAAGTCCCTGTTTAGTACTAATTACCCAAAGACATCCAGATACTTGTTTTTTAGTATTTCCTGTTTGTTATCTTCTGCTTGTTTTTATTCCTGCTTGATACATAGATTGAGAGGGCTGTGGACGGACTAATTTCACATGTGAAAACTCCCCTGAGAAGTTGCCTACGGCGCTTGCAGTCCCACATCAGAACTCACGCCTTAGCTGTGTATTTTGCTGTCCGTGCTTATTTTGCTGTCCGTGCATTTGACATTAAGGTGTGGTACACAGAGCAAGTTGTTTTTCTTTGTGTCTTTAGGGTATTTTTGTGTTCCACAATGTAAACTCTCTACGCTGTTTCCTTTTCCTTTCAGTTAGACTTACACAGCCCTCAGGAGGAGTCAAGGGGGCACAGAATACTCTAGTGAACAGCCTTCAGATTTAAGAGCCTTCCACATCGTTTCAAAACATCCCACTTTAACTCATTAGCACTCAGACTCCTTTTCTGTACCATGAGTTTTCTCAGGGTGATGGTAAACCTGATCTGGAAGAGCACACATGTTGTAGTCAGGGTTTGCGAGGCAATACTTAATGCAGGACACAATTTATAGGATGATTTTATAATATTCACCTAAAAAGTCAGATATGTAAGTGATCTGTCTGTGTGCTAGAGACCTGAAGTGTCTAGCTGAGGCCTTGGATCTGAAGGGCATGTCCAGGTGGAAGCCTAGAGCCCGTGGCGATGTCTCATGCTTGTGTGTCCCAAAGATCTGCACTGGGAAGGCCCAAGTCTGGGCCAGTGGTGGAAACTAGAAAGTTTGTGCCTGCCCCAGTGAAGGGTCTGGGTGAGAAGGCAGAGGGATCTGCCTGGAGCCAGGAAGTGGCACTTAGGGTGAAGACCAGAGCTCCCCTGAAGACGAGAACAACTGAGTTCCCTTCAGCAAAACCAGCCAGCCGAAGCTCCTGGGGGATCAGCAGCACACAGTCTTCCCCTCCCGTTCCTGTTTTATGCCATTCTGGCTACAATCCTCAGGCGGATCTTCCACACCCAGAGCGTACTGACCCAATTTAGCTGGGCGGTCCACTCAAATTGATCAATTAATGCACCATCATCCACCCCTGGTCAACTTGATAACCAGACATTTCTTGAGACCGTAGTCTCCAGTAGCAAATTTGTAAAAAGTTACAATGTCTTGGTCTGTTGAGATTTATATTAACAATTACATATATACAATTATTGTACTCATTTCCACACCAAAACCAAATAGAATTAAAGTTAAAAGCCACAGTGCCTTAACTACATAACTAGATTACAAACAGGTCTCTGAAACTACAAAAATATTCCAAAATCTTTTTTTAAAATGGCATTTAATGCCAGGCATGGTGGCTCACGCCTATAATCCCAGCAATCAGTACCACATACTACAACATTGGACATGGTAATGGCTCATGTCTGTGATCCCAGCACTCAGGAGGAGTTCTAGGCTCACTTGGGCTACATAGTGAGTTCAGGGCCAACAAAGCGAGACCCTGTCTCAAAAAAAAAAAAAAAAAAAAGACACTACTGAACAATGGTTAAATACAAGAACCAAGTTAAAAAATTAAAATCACACCCACAAGTAAAAAAATTTTTTTTCAAAGCGCAAATGCCAATACAGCGCATCCATATTTTAAAAATACAGCTTCAAATTTTATTTTTATTTTTGAGACTGGCCCTGACCTCTGTATAGCCCTGGCTGGCCTGGGAATTCAAGGCAGTCCTCCAGCCTCTGCCTCCCGAGTACTAGGATTACAAATGTGAGCCACCACGCCCCGCAATCCTCCTGCCTCTTGACTCCCAGGTGCTAGGATTGCAAGTGTGAGCCACCACGCCCTGCAATCCTCCTGCCTCTGCCTCCCAGGTGCTAGGATTGCAAGTGTGAGCCACCATGCCCCGCATTGTGATATGTGGTTACTGGGGGTCAAATTTGGTTCAGTTCCTTGCTCTTACAAGGCAGACAGAACCACTGAGCTAAATCCTCGGCCCCACAGCTTCAAGTTTTAAAATCCTTTGGGTTTCCATTTATGTACATGATTTAGCAGTACTTAAAAACCAGGATTATATGTATCAATATGTTACTTCACTGAAATCCTAACAGAAGTATGAAAGTCATTTTTGCTCCCATTAACTTTACAGGCGTTTCAGCGCTAAAAGCTGCCCCGAGTGGGTCTCTTGCATTGTAAACACACTCCTCCCTTCTGGTAAAAAGGCTTCAGGTCATTTTTTCCGTTGTCCTGTTCCCTCTCCAAGACCACATTCACCTTCCTTCATCCTTGCAATCCACAGCTTCACTGGAGCCACTTCTCTAGCCAAATTGGAGAAAGAAAAAAAACCTGCTTCGAATCACCCTGCTGCCTCTCTGCTCTTGTTCCCAGCACAGATCTAGCCAGAAGCCCTTGGCAGTAACCAGGTGACCATCCCAACCCTAGACACATCGAAATCTTCCTGCCACCCAGGCACTGGCTCCAAACACAGCAAAATGCAGACCAACTTTCTGCTAAAGCACAACATTCACTGCCTGGGATCGAGCACCTACAGCCTTCTGAGCCTCATCCTGGACATTTCCATTGGTTCTCTGGCTCTCCAGGCTCCGACCATCTGGTTTTGAGCATTCCAAGGCTCCCTTTTTGGCCTCCTCTCAACAGCTTTCCAAATGAATTCCAGAGTCTCTAAAGCCACAAGGCCGGGGAATACCATAGCTGTAACCCCCATTTCCGGTGCCAATTTTGTTGTATTCAGGGTTTGCAAGACAATAGACTTAATACAGGTCACCGTTTATAAGGTTATTTTACAATACTTACCCAAAAAGTCAAGTGCAGAGGAATACGAGAGTTCTGACCTGACGCTAGATACCCAAAGAGTCCAGCTGAAGGCCTGCATGCCATGGCTGTGTCCTGCATAAGTCCAGCTGAAGGCCTAGAGTCCGCAGCAATGTCCCATGCAAGTCCATGTTGAAGATCTACACAGGAAGGCCTAAGCACCGGTGGTGGGAGCTAGAAAGTGTGCGTTGGCGGGGTGAAGGTTCTGTGTCTAGAGGCTGGAGGATCTGTCTGGAACCAGGGAGCCATGATCAAGGTGATGACCAGAGTACCTCCACTACCACCCCCGCTGCTGCCAACACCAGGAGAACAGCAGCCATCCCCAGGACAGCTAGGACCTGAGCCCCTCACCCCAGCAAGCTTCTCTAGGAAAATCAGCTGCACTCATTCTTAACACCTCCAGTTCTCCATTTATGCCATTGGCAACAATCCTCAGGTGGGTCTTCCACGCCCACAGCCCTGCAGACCGAGTTTAGCTGGGCGGCCCAACTCATGTGAACCATCAGTTAATCTACCACCACGCAGATGTGCAGTGTTAGCACATCTTGGAGGCCCAGCTAAGGACTGTATGGCCCCAGGGCTGGAGGAGAGGCCCACACAACTGCAAGAGGGTGAGGCTGCTTGGAACCGGGCAGCTCAATGATAGTGGGCCAGGGCTGCATCTTGCTTCTGGCCCAGGCAGCTGTGTGGCACTTTGTCTGCTTTTGCATTGTGCAGATCAGGTTATTAGGGAAGCAAAATGAACTATTTGGGCAAGAGAGAGGTATGTGCAAATGAAGCCTTACTATGCCAGAGTTAAATGGAACCAACTCAACCAGGTGTGATGGTCCAAACCTGTAGTCCCAGCACTCTGGAATCCTGCCTGGGGAACTGACATTAGTGTTTCAAAATGAAAAAACAGTTGGGATGGTAGGTCAGTGCAAAGGCCCTGGGTTCAGTCCATAGTACTGCCAAAGAAAAAAAGAAAAATTAAGCGAGCAGTACCCAGGAGCCCAGATCATCGTGTTCAGGGTGTGCCTAATTTTGTCGTTTGAGGGGAGTTCTGCAGATGCATGCCGAGTTGGACTGAGTTGATTTTTGTTTACAGCCAATCCAGATTATCAACAGCACCATAGAAATGGTGAAGCCAGGAAAGTTTCCTAGTGGCAAAACAGAAATTCCTTTCGAGTTTCCTCTGCACGTAAAGGGCAACAAAGTCCTCTATGAGACTTACCATGGCGTGTTTGTCAACATTCAGGTGAGTTTTCTAGTCTCCTTCATTCGATGCCTCCATCGTTTTACTGCCAAAACCCAGCTTGCTCTTTCCTTTGCTGAAAAGTTTTTGATGGTATCAAGAATTGAATATTGAGTGTGTCGCTCAGCGCATCTCTATATTGATTTCTCACCTTGCTCTGGTAACTCTTTGGTGTGTGACCATTTCTCTTGATGGGAACCGTGCTGCAGTTTCTGTAAGATTCCTTTGGACTCTTCTCAGGCCACTTGGCAGCTTTGCAGTCCTATGATTGGGTAATAGATATGCCCTAACTTCTTCCCAGCACCAGCACGTAACTTGTCTATTTCATCCTTGCTTAATACCAAAGGTGACTACTGCCATAGCATAGGCTTGTGTTCTTCACTGAGCAAACCTTGTGGATGAGGGGAAGTGGATTTATGACTTCCTGTATACCCTTGCTGGATCTCAAAGACTTCACAGCCGCCACTGTTGTCTTTGGAGCAGAGCAGGGTCATGATTCAGAGAGAAAGCCTGTCCTTTATTCCTCAGAAAGAAAGGTACTTTTGTGCTGCCCACCACACAGCAGCTCCCTTTTCAGATGCAACAAAGTCCGCCGTCTTCGTGTGTGCAAGAAGGCTGAAAGCTAAGAATTTGTTTAATTTAGTAAGTTTTAATTGATAGTGAGATTTGGAAACTACCCTTCCCCTCCTAAAAATACCATACCTGTAAAGTAAAAGTCTTCAAAACACTGGGAGGTGTAACCAGCAATTTGTCTACATGTGAGTTTTGTAAGCTGCCTGAGACCGCTGTCAGATGACGTACTCTTATTTCTGCAAAGACAGCCGTGTGTCCAGGCCTTTCTGTGAGTGTGCTTGTTTCCGGCTAGACAGATACACCCCCCAGGAGGCTTTGCACGGCCCCTAAGAGCAGCACTGGTCATGCTGGGCCCATGCCCCCAGGAAGCCCCATGTGCAGACACACCAGAGACACGCGTCTGACCAGCTCTCACGTGGGACTGTCCACCATGAAAGACCGTGAGTGGCCACACAGAGCAGCCTGAGCCACCGCCAGGGCTTCATTTTGAGTTGTCTTTATCACCCGTCTAGAGTCAGCATCAGTTCCTTCACACAGTAGTTGTTCCGTGCTGATTTGTAACCATCCTCACGGTTGTCTAAAAATGAGATTTCTTAGCTTAATTTTAGGTTTATGAGACCTTACCTCCCTTATCCTTATCTGTAGCACTATTCAACATTTATTAGTATTTTGTTCTTTTTGATTTTGATTTTCTGGTGCTGGAGACAGAACCCAGGACCCGTGAGTACCGGGCAGGTCTCCTATCACTGACCCCACCCCAGCCTTTTCGTCAGCTCCCCACCTGTATTTATTTCTTCCTGAATCATTTCAGAGGCTTGATACACTTCATGGGCAAATATGTCAGTGTCCACCTTCAAAAAAGGAAAAAGTAGGGAAGTCTCATAAGATCCTAGTCAGCATTTTCAGGGGGCCCAGGAATTTGGCTCAGTGGCACTGCATCTGCCTCAAAAGTGCAAAGTTGAGTTTGATCTCCAGGACCAAAAAAAAAAAAAAAAAAGAAAGCTAACATTTTAATATCTATCAAAATTAATGTAAATTTTCAAAGAGCATCAGTTGCCAGTTCACAGTCAGATTTTCGTTGCTGCTTCTGAGCCCATCTGTTTTCTAGGAGAAACTACGCTTGTGGCTTTCTGAGATATTCTGTTCATCCATATATTACTTTAATTGCTGTACTTGATAAATGTCTTTCTTTTCTCCTTATTCAGTAGAAAAAAGAGCAGTGACTCCCTGTGGCCACGTGGCTGACCTGGGCCTAGACGTCCACTGACTGTCATCCCTCTTGCCACCTGTTACTGCTGTCTTATCATAGGCACATTGTTTTGGACAAAAGCATGATGTAGATAGATATATAGATCCAAAGAAATTTTCCCATTTATAATTTAAATTGTGTTGCAGCAACATCACGTAAAAAAAAATGGCAAGCCAGAAAAGTCGCTCGCTGTGAACACACATCTCACCATCCTTACCACTTTCTTTTTTTTTTTTAAGGTTTTTTGAGACAGGGTCTCACTTTTGTGGTTCAGGCTGGCCCTGAGCTCAGCCTCAAACTCACATCATAGCAATCTTCCTGCCTCTGCCTCCCGAGTGCTGGGATTACAGGCGTGAGCCACCACGCCCGGCACTGTGGTATGTGGTACTGATTGCTGCTGCGCGTGGGTCTCCACACCCAGTATAGGTATGTGGTTACCGGGGAATCGAACCCGGGTCCTTGCGCTTGCAAGACAAGCGCCGGAACCACTGAGCTAACTCCCCGGCCCCCCTTACCACTTTCTGAAGCAGCTCTGGAGTCCTTGTTCCTGAGTGTCTTTACAAAGTGTGATCAAAAGTACGGTGAGCACGGCTGCCAGGTGCCATCTGGTGGGAAGGTGGCTCGTAAAATACAGTGCTGTAGCCTCATCCTCCTTATAAACCGGATCTGGCACCGTGCGCTTCTGACTCTTCCCAGAGTCACAGTGACGATGATGAGGAAACATTTGAATTGATTCAGGATATCAAGACAGTGACATCAGTGCAACTAACGATAGAGGGAAAGACTTCCAGAACTGCGTTAGAAAGTGGTAAGAACAGTGGGAGCAGTGTTTGTGGTGTGAGGGGCACTGTTTTGAGGGCAATTAAAGGCAGTGTGTCTTACTGTAACAGTGTTACTTAGACATATCCCTTATTTCTGGAGAACATTTTGTACTTACATGTCTGTGCAGATGGAATGCACACACACACACATGTAGGGGGCGACCAAGTTAAAACCTCACTGGAGAATACAGTATATGTCTACATAGACATAAATGTTAGGATCCTTGTAGATAAAGGATAATTCCTAGAAAAACAGTTGTATCTCTCAGTGTTACCTTAGATATATAGGAACTTATTTCAACTGGAAAGGTTGTTGAGAAGTAGCTTACTGGAAGGTCACTGAAGTGTACCTGTGTCCCCAGGGATGAAAGTTTTCTTTGACGTGATTCTCAGTGGTGCCTGGTGCTGAACGGGCAGCGTGCTATGTGCAGGAAGCGGTGCTGGCTGCACGGGCCCTCCTGCGCGCTCGGCCTCCTGCGGCCCACGGTAGCCCTGGCTGCCTCAGTCATCCCCTAGGCATTTGTTTTTCAACAGCTGCTCAGCTCATGGCAGACCAGGCCACCGCCACAGTTGGAAGCCGGTGTTATTTACTCCAGGGCAGGTGGAACAGGACCCTTCTGCCATCAATGTCAGTATCACCCAGTCTGGAAAAGCAAGAGGAGGCAACCAGGCCAGGTCCAGAGCTAGTGTGATGCCGCGCCTGCCCATCTGCTTTCGGTGTTATGCGCAGGGCCCACCTGGGCCTGGCACTGAGGGAAGGGCAGGGGGACAACTAGAGAGAGATGCCCTGGGCCACCGCTCTGAGAGCTGGCTCAGTGAGATGAAAGCTGGGTTACTATTCTCTTTACTTTTGTATTATTGAAGATTTTTGGGTTTGGCTTTGGGGTTTTGTTTGTTTTGTTTTTCTGAGACAGGGTCTCACTATAATTCAGGCTGGTCTTGAGCTTACTATGTAGCCCAGGTTGGCCTCGAACTCATGACAGTCCTCCTGCCTCAGCCTCCTGGGTATTAGGATTACATATATATGCCACCACACATGGCTTGAAATTTTCTAAACTAAAACTTGTTTTGTTTTTTTTTTTGTTTTTAGTTCTTTTGAGATGAGGTCTCGCTTTGTAGTTCAAGCTGGCCCTGAACTCAGTATGTACCTAAGCTAGCCTTGAATTCACAGCAATCCTGTGGCCTCTGCCTCCAGAGTACTGGGGTTATAGGTGTGAGCCACCATGCCCAGCCCTAAATAAAATTTTAAAAAATATTTTCTTTATTCCTTCTTAAGGTATAATATCCAGGAATATATAACATTCCTTGATAAGCTTATAATATGAAGAGCCAGCTTTAAGATCTCTAGGCCTTTTTGTTTTTCTTTTAATTTTTGAATTACTGGGGGTTGAATCCAGGGCCTTCACACTAAGCTCCGTCACCAGCCCTTTTCTGTATTTTGTTTTAAAGCAAAACATTTATTGGTACAATTAATTTTTTTATGTATGTAATTTTTTTAGTTTTTTGAGACCAGGTCTCACTTTGTAGTCCAAGCTAACCTCTAACTCGAGACAGTCCTCCTGCCTCTACCCCCCTCCAGGGCTGGGATTACAGGCGTGAGGCACCACACCCGGTCTGTTGGTACATTTTAGGTATACATAATAACTTTCAACATAGGAAATTTGTTCCTGTATATGATACATCTCACTGCTTTTTTTCCCCATTCCTCCCTATCCTTTCTTCAACCCCTCTTCCTCTCCTTATTTACAAAAGCTTTGCATCCATTTTTTCCATTTCTTTTTTTATCCCTTCCTTTCTTTCCCCCTTTTCCCTCCCTTGTTTTCCGGCTCATTTGAACATTTTCTTCGAATTTCCTTATAGTCCTCATTTGCACTTTCAGTTTCTCACCCCAGAAAAACAATGTGTTATTTAAACATGTCTGATTTATTTCACTTAGGACCATGGTCTCAAGGTATATCCATTTAACTATAAATGTCTCAAGTTCATCCTTCTTTAAAGAAGAGTGAGTACTGTATTATATATATAAAAAAAAAAACCCACATCTTTATCTGTTTTATCAGCTGATGGGCATTTGTGCTATTCCCAAGATTTAGCTATTACAAACTGTACACATAGGTGTGCAGATATCGCTGTGATATGATGCTTTTAATGTTTTGAGGGAAATACCAAGAAGTGGGCCAAATGGAACCTCTTGTTTTAGTTTTTTGAGGAATCTCCACATTGATTTTCACAGTGATTGCACCAGTCTATACTCCTACAACAGTGGAGAAAGGTTCCTTTTTCCCCAGAATTTGTTATTAGCTGATTTCTTGATAACAGCTATTCTTTCAGGAGGGAGATGGAACCTTAGTGTTGTTTTAATTTGCATCTCTTGAATGACCACTGATGTTTAACATTTTTTTCATATATTTATTTGCCATTTCTATTTCTTTATCTGAGAAGTGTCTGTTCCTTCCAGACGCCCATGTTTGGATTGCATCCGTAAACTTTGGGGGAGGGTCTTTTGTTTTAAGTTCTTTATATATTCTAGATATTAGTCCTTTGTCTGAGGAACATCTGGCAAAAAATTTTTATTACTTCGTAGGTTGTCTCTTCATGCTTTTGGTTTCTTTTGCTATGCAAAAGCTTTTTTTTTTAAGGTTTTTTGAGACAGGGTCTTACTTTGTGGTTCAGGCTGGCACTCAGCTCAGCTTCAAACTCACATCACAGCAATCCTCCTGCCTCTGCCTCCCGAGTGCTGGGATTACAGGCGTGAGCCACCACGCCCAGCACTGTGGTATGTGGTACTGGTTGTTGGTGGGTGTGAGTCTCCACGCCCAATATGGTATGTGCTTACCAGGGATCGAACCCAGGTCCTTGGACTTGCAAGACAGGCGCCACAACCACTGAGCTAACTCCCTGGCCCCCGCAAAAGCTTTTTAATAAGAGATGCAGTTGTAGATTCTTGGTGATATTTCCTGTGCATTTGGGATTTTGCTCATCAAGTCTTTGCCTATGCCAAAGTCATTAAGAGTTCTACCTTTTCTATCTTCCCACAGATTCCCACAGTCCTTGTTTCAATATTTATAGATCTTTGATCTCTTTTTATTTGAATTTAATGCATGGTGAGAGATACAGGTAGACCTGTGGGAAGCCATTTTTTCCAGCACCATTTATTAAAAAGTCTGTCTTCCAGTGAAGAGATTTGGCTACTTTGTCAAAGATAAGGTGGTTGCGTGAGTTTGCAGTTGTTTTGCGTCTTCTTGTCTGTTGCATTGATCCTCGGGTCTGTATTTGGCCAGTACCATACTGTTTTTCACAGCAGTTTTATAGTATAATTTCAAGTCAGGGATTGGGATTGTGATGCTTACTTGCTTTTGTAGCCCAGAATTGCCATTGCTATTCTGGGTCTCTTCTGGTTCTAAATGCATTTTATCTAATTCTGAAATACTCTATTGGAATTTTATTTTACTTTTTTTTTTTTTTTAAGGTTTTTTGAGACAGGGTCTCACTTTGTGGTTCAGGCTGGCCCTGAGCTCAGCCTCCAACTCACATCACAGCAATCCTCCTGCCTCTGCCTCCCGAGTGCTGGGATTACAGGCGTGAGCCGCCACGCGCAGCACTGTGGTATGTGGTACTGGTTGCTGCTTCGCGTGAGTCTCCACACCCAGCATAGTATGTGGTTACCGGGGATCGAACCCTGGTCCTTGAGCTTGCATGACAGGTGCTGGAACCACTGAACTAAATCCCTGGCCCTCTATTGGAATTTTAATTAGAATTGCATTAAATGTGTATGACAGTTTTGGAAATATGCTCATCTTCACTGTGTAGGTTCTTCCTGCATGTGAACAATGGTTATCTTTGAATTTTTTGATATCCTCTTCTGTCTCCTTTTTCAGAGTAATATAGTTTTCTATGTAAATATCTTTTACTTCCTTAATTACATTGATTTCTAGGTATTTTTTTGGTTGCTGTTGTGAAAGGTGGTGTTTTCTTCATTTAAAATAAACCAAAAAATAGAATACAATAAATATGCCATCCATCTGTATGGTAATTTTACCTGCAGAGGAGAAGATTTATGAGGTTAAAAGCAAAAAAAAAAGAGAATTGAAAAAGAGGAAGAGATTAGAAACAAGGCTGGAGAATAAAGGAACAGGGAAGATTGTGCCAACTTTTGGGAACTAGCGAACAAGACAGGAGAGAAAATGAGGAGGAAAAAATACAAACCAGAACAGAAGAACAATAAGAAAAAGCTTTTAAAGATATTCACACTTATAAAAGCAAGAACAGACAATCAAGAAAAAAGAAAACAATAAAACAAAAAGAGAGAAAACAAATGTCCACTTTAGAACCTGTGTGTGCTGTCAGTGGTAGACGATCCATGTTGCTTAATCCCAACAAGCTAACCACAGATTTGCCGTGGGGAGCAGTGGATCATCCCCGTAAGCCTTCACCATTAGTTCTGAAGTACAGTCCAGTTTCTGGCTATGAGGCTGGAACCTCAGCCTGAGATAACTCATGTGCCTCCAGCTGTCTTGAACTCGGCTGTTTGACCTGTTGCCGACTTGACCTGGGTTCTGCCTCACCCTGGTGGAGCCAGCCTGCAGCTGCTGAGTTGTGAGCTCTGTCCAAGATGGCGGCCAGCCAGTCCCCCTCTCCTGGGGTGTGTGAACCCGAATACCTCACCAGACCCTGCAGCCTGCTGTGTCCTTTGCTCCGTTCCGCTGATGTTTCTCTGAGGCCGCTGGGGTCAGCAGTGGTCACAAGCACCTGCAGCTTTGAGTCACCCTTGCTCACAGGGAGTCTGGACTTCGGGAGAAGCTGCCGCCTTTTTGTTGATTACTCATTCCCGCTCCTGGCTATGCTCCTGGGCTTCAGTTCTCGTTTCAGGTCTTTGCTAGGTCCCACTTACGGGGGCTGACTTCCTGCTTCCTGTTTTCCTCACAGTGCTGTATTCCAGTGTCTGGACACCAAGTCTCAGGGTGGCTGTTTCTTAGCTGTTTACCACTGCTCCATCTTCCCCGAAGGCCTCTCTTTTTATTTTTTAAAATTTAATTTAATTTATTTTTTGGGGGGGTACTAGGGATCGAACTTGGGAGCTTACAAGGCAGGCACCAGAACCACTGAGTTAAATCCCCATCCCCTTTTGTATATTTTGAAACAGGCTCCTGCTAAATCGTCTGGGGAACTTGAACTTGGAATCTTCCTGCCTCCACCTCCAGGGTGCTGGGGTGACAGCCTGTGCCCTCACATGTGGCTGTGTGACTTGGGCTTGGTAAACTGAATGCCCCCATGGACAGGCTCTGACTGAGCCTGGCCCTGGGGCCTTGTGCTCTGTGGGGCTGGCAGGGGGCACCGACTCTTGGGGTCTCTGGCAGCCTCCTGCTCAGTCCCCAAAGTATTGGATTCTCGCTGCAGCCTGTGTCACTGGCCCTACTTACAGGGGAAGCAGAAGCTCAGGGACATTGTGTCACTTGGCTGGGTGCACAGAGGAACCAGATTTGCACCCCGAGCCAGCTGCTCCTGCCCACACTGTCCTCTCCTGGTCAGTGGCCTCCCTGACCCAACCTCAGGCCTGCGGACAGCGGGATGCCTTCCAAGCATTGTTTTGGCGTCCGCTCTTTGCTTTTGCAGAAGAGCATCTGTTCCGATAGTTCATGTCACGTCACACACTCACCAAACACAGTTGCCCCAAAGCATGGCGACTGTCCTGCCCCTGTGAATGTCCTTTCCAGATGTGCGCAGAGCCCACTGACGCGGCACTTCCTTCACTTTCCCTCCAGTACACGCTGCGCTGTGACATGAGACGGTCCCTGTTGGCCAAGGACTTGACGAAGACCTGCGAGTTCATCGTCCACTCTGCTGTAAGTCTCTCTCAACTCTCACTTCTCCTGGGCTCTGGCAAGTCAGGGGCCCGTGTCTCCCTTGGGTGCTGCTGGAGGATGCATGTCTGGCTGGTACAATGGCTTCCCCATGCCCCAGCATCCCGGGCAAGCCACCAGCCTGTGTGCCTGTCCTTGAGTGTGAAGGGTGACCTACCCACAGGGTATGCTGCAGCATTAGCTCTTACCTGGGAGAGGGGCTCACAGCAGACACTACTGATTTTTAAATTCCAAAGGACCCTTGCAGGAGAGGAAATTGAGTCCCGGGGTGGAGAGAGGTGAGGAGTAGCACACTGGCCGAGGTGGGTGGGTGTGTGGGTGTGGGTGTGTGTGTGTGTGTGTGTGTGTGTGTGTGCGTGTGCTGCAGGAGGATCTCCTCACCCCTCTGGTGGCCTGACACCTTACTTTCCATTCTAGCCGCAGAAAGGGAAACTGACCCCGAGTCCTGTGGACTTCACGATCACGCCGGAGACCTTGCAGAATGTCAAGGAGGTAACACTCATGCTGGGCACTCCCTGGGGACTGGGCTGGTCTCCAGTGCTTGGGTGCAGGTAATCTCCTGCCTCAGGAGACCAGTTATGGGCAGCTTGTTCGTGATTTTTCCTGTGGCCTCTGAGTTTCCCGGTGCTGTGAGCCTGAGCTCTGTCCCTGCTGGCTTGGGCAGCAGTCTGCGCTGGGCCACCTGCCTCATTCTGTTCTCTGCTGGTTTAGTTGGCGCCTTCTCTGTTGGCCCTCCCTTCTGCTGAGCGTGTCCTGGAGGAGCCCTCAGTGGCCCAGGTGGCAGCCCAGGATGTGCAGACTGCAGCTGGCTGGACCCTGCCCTGCATGCCTGCATGTCTCCTGTTGCTCTTGGTGAGGACTAACTCAGGAGGCAGCCACCTCGGCAGCCCTCACCCACGGGACAGAGCCTTTTGTACCGTGCTCTATGCTTTGCTTCCTGGACCAGACTGATGAGAACTGGGCCCTGAGGCCCGAGCGATTATGGGCCTCATCCCTTGGGAGAGAAAACTGAGGCCAGGGCTCTGTGGCGGGAGCCCTGTGGAAGGTTCTAGAAGGAGATGTCCAGTCCCGTGTTCTCTCTGTGGCTCCTCTCTGGCTTTTGAGAGCACCTGGCCCAGGACCGGTGGGGCTCTCTCCTCCATCTCTCTTGTTTTTGTTGGGACAGTTTAGATGATGATGATAACATTTGTCAGAGAATTTGTACCTGTACATGATGTATCTTGCTTCTTTTAGTTTTCTTGAGACAGGATCTCACTCTGTAGTTAAGGCTAGCCCTAGACTCTTTTTGTAACCCAGGCAAGCCTTGAACTCAGCAATC
>PVIR01028529.1:0-21887 GCA_004026965.1 Petromus typicus | reverse complement strand
CCCTGTGGAAATTTATAGAAAACTTTCCCAGTAGTAAAAATATAGAATGTCAGAAAATTGATTTATAATTTAAAATTTATCATATAATAAAACTGACACTAAAATTATTTGGAAAAGTAAACCAAATGTAGGTACCATGTATTTTATGCTATTCTTGCAGGGGTAAATAATCATAAATGTTATTCACACTGAGCCTTTTCCTGGGAATCATCTAATATTATTTTGAATTTTGAGAGCCACAATTTGAGGTCATAGATTCTGACACTGTAAGAAAATAAATACCTTCTAATGTATATACAGGTGTATTTTAAAGATCACATGAGATGCTTGAAGATGAAATTTCCCCACTTTCATAAAAAGAAACTGAGAAAGCACCTTACATTATCTGAACTAGAATCTTATGATTTCAAAATTCCTATCTCAATAGGTAAAGTAGAGATGACAAAAGACAGCCACTCTTTGAACACTGAGTTCATCCTCAGAGGATTCTCAGATCACTCAAACCTGGAGATGCTTCTCTTCATCCTGTTTTCCGCCATCTACCTCATCACCATGGTGGGGAATCTGGGTTTGGTGGCCTTGATTTACATCGAGCGCCGGCTTCACACACCAATGTACATCTTTCTGGGAAACCTGGCTCTGATGGACGCCTGCTGTCCCTATGCCATCACTCCCAAGATGTTACAGAACTTCTTCTCTCAGGACAAAAGATTCTCCCTGTATGAGTGCATGGCACAGTTTTACTTTTTCTGTCTTGCCAAAACTGCAGACTGCTTTCTTCTGGCAACAATGGCCTATGATCACTATGTGCCATATGCAGCCCCTTGCAGTATCACAGCAAGATGTCCAAGAAACTCTGCATACAGATGGTCACAGGAGCCTACACAGCTGGAAACCTGCATTCCATAATTCAGGTAGGATTTTTGTTTAAGTTAACTTTCTGTAGGTCTCACCAAATCAATCACTTTTCCTGTGATGTTCTTCCATTACATCAACTCTCTTGTGTTGATCCTTATATCAACTTTTTAATGATCTTTATTTTTTCTGGATCAGTTCAAACATTTTCTATTACTATAGTTTTAATCTCTTACTTCTATATTCTTTTCACTATATTCAGAATGAAATCCAAAGAGTGAAGAGGCAAAGCCTTGTCTACCTGTGCTTCTCACTTTTTGTCTGTGTCAGTGTTCTATGGTTCTCTTCTTTATATGTATATTTGTCCAAGTTCTGTTAACAAAGGTGATAAAGATATACCTGTTGCTATTTTTATACTCTTATAATTCTTTTATTGAACCCTTTTATTTATAGTCCGAGAAATAAGGAAGTCATAAATGCTCTGAAAAGGACTATGAACATAAGACAACTTTGGTAACAGTGAAAAATTATGTCTCTTGGAAAACTGACTATGATTCACAGCGGTTTTATCTACATGAACAGGCATGAAGAAAGGCAACTTTGAAATAAAATATTCCATTATGAAAGCATCGCAGTGTTTGAGACAAATAAGTCTGGAAAAAGGAGATTCTGCTAAAAAGTGCTTCAAAATTTAAGATACTGTAATCCATCACAACTGAATTAAATAATTATTCTGAGTATAGTTAATAACAATTTTGAAAACATTCAACAAGTGCTAGGAATGAAAAATTTTGTCCATGGTCACTATTTAACTTTGAAAAATTTCTTGAACCTTAAATCCCAACAAAATTGACAGCTGAAGCAAAATGGAACTGAGCATGACCAGACTTGATGTTTCTAGAAATGAATATGCCACTGGCAATGGAACATGGTGGTGAGCAAGGAGCGAGAGCCAACCAGATTGGGTGAGCCAGGCTGAAAAGAGGCTGAGTGCAGAAAGAAAGGGCTGAGCAGGATCAGATTACCTGAATGTCATTCTCGAGCATTTGAATTTATTCAAAGGCTTCAGGCACTATACACATCCTGGCAGCAGAGTAAGATGATTGTATGTTTCAAAAAATTGATCTGGTGGTTGATTAGAAAGAGGCTAGAATAAGACCAACTTCAGTAATTCACAGATGTACACAACTTTTTAAACAAAGGTTGTCAACTTAACTGATGAATAGTAAAATGAGGTCTTTGATACTTTCTCTATTAAAAATTTCACATCTGTATGGCTGTACTACCCTGAATGTGCCCATTCTTGGCTGGGCCCATAAAAATTTCATATCAGCTCTTAGATTATCATGACTCAAGCACTGTCTTGTGGGCATCTCCTTCTTGAGGAAGGGTACTGGGGAGATGACTGTGGACACAACGAATGTGACCAAAAGCTAGATGCTAATAGAAAGTTTTATTGGACTGGAAGTACATTCTTACAGCAGTAAGACAGAGTCACAAGTGTCATGCTTGGGAAAGGGGAAGAGAAACTTCACTATTCACAAAAAAAGACAGACAGTTAACTATTTTATCTGAAGGAGCCAAAACATCTTAGCTTCTCAGGTTCAAGGACATGTATTAATCAGGACAGCATGCAAACCGATAATTATCTAAGGAATGGGGACTAGAAGAAGGCAGAATAGACAAGGAACAAAATACTGCAGCACTGTGCCCTCAAGCACGGGAGGAATTTAGGGCTCGATGGCCCCATCCATCACCTGCACCTGGAGTGACACGGTTTTCCAGAGTCTAAGGCTCGGTGTGCAATCATGTATTCCTGGTTCCATCCACACTGTCTTACAAGTTTGGCCATTTAATATATATTTCATTCAAAATGTATTCATAGCCTGAGTTTATTACAATATTTTTGATTAGTTAATGTTTTAATTTTAGTTTTCCAGTTAAATTAGTAATAGAATGTACATAGAATCTCTTTGGAGTCTTAAATATATTTTAAAATTATCAATACACTCCAAAGCTAAAAAAGGTGGCAAGCTTTAAATCAGGATATTCACCCTCTATTTTCTGATCATTTTTAGTTGTAAAATTGCATCTATCGATTTCCTTTCTCCTTTTCAATAAGGTGGACCATGCCCATTGTTACATGTCCTACTACATTGTTTATGCCCAACCCTTAGTGACACTGACTTCAAAACACCTGTCAATGGAGGAAGTTGACCTACTCACTCTTGGCCATTGAGACTGAAGAGGTGATTTTCCTGGAAATTAGTATCTTAATTTTAAAAGGAATCCACCTACAAGTACTCTTATTCTGTGTGAGTATCATGCCTTATGGATATGAAGTCTTTGATAGCTTATTTCCATTTTACAGTCAAAAGAAGATAACTCAAGGGCTTTAATAATGCAGTCTAAACTGAAGCAAATCTAAAATATCTGGAGTAACCTAAATGTTTTTTATTATATAATCTAATGGATCTTTATAATATTTAAACTTATTAGGGAAATGTGGTTTACTTTCAACTGATTGAAAACTAATTACCACATTTGTTTGTGTAATTCATAGAGTTTCCCCTTCATACTCTAAATTAACTCTCACAGAGACTTTTAGCAGGGAAGTAACTTTTCAGGGCTGGAGATTCAGCTTCAGCATCTGCCTTGCAGGCACAAGAGCCTGGGGTTCGATCCCCAATAACCACATACAACAATGCCAGGTATGGTGGCTTACATCTGTCATCCCAGCACTTGGGAGGCAGAGGTAGGAGGGTTGCTGAGTCCAGGACCAGCCTGAACTACAAAAGGAGATCCTGTCTCAAAGAACTAAAAAAAGAAAAAAAAAATCACTTTTCAGTGATATCAACTTCATTATTCAAAACAAATATTATTATTTGATTTCAATATATTTTCCTTTCAGTATCCTCACATTAAAAAAATTTGATGGACAAAGCCACCACACCTGAGGGTAGTTAGGTTGCTAGACTTCCACCCAAGCAGACCAGTAGGGAAACCATTGAGTGGCTGTAAGGGCTGCTGTCCCCTCATCCCAAGGAGGAACCTGAGCTGAGACTAGACGAGAACTGCCTCTTCTTTCCCCTATGGCTGGGGTGCTTTGACTTAGAGCAGGGCCTGAGAGCGATAGGACCCAGCTCTCCCTGGCTTCACCTCTGGGCCCTCCACTAACCCTATATCATAGAGAACCTTCACAGTCAGATCTTTCTTAGTCAAGTATGGATAGGATTTTTACTCCCTTTGTGCAGTATGCTGAGAAATGCAAATAAAGAGCCATATGTTCCTGCAAATAAATAATAAATAAATAGATTTCAAAATCCATCTATAGAGGAACAATGGTGGAGCTTAGAAATAAAACTCAGACTCTCTGGCATCAGAATGCGTGGTATGAAACATTATACTCTAAGTGAACTGAAAATTGTATGAGAGAGAAATTTAAGAATGTAAACTCTGAAGTAGGTATAGATTCAAAAGAGAGTTAGATCAATCAGAGTTATCCCAAATATATTTCTAAAACCTTCAAAACTAAAGACCACTTCAAAGGATCTCTTATGCATTTATAATCAGTTGTGTAAATTAAATGATTGCTAACTTTACATATTAGCAGAATTGCAAATGTGATATATAAATTATAATGTAAAATGCAATATATGTTCAGAAAATACATATATTCATGCACATAATATATGTATCTATAAGAGTATTACATATGTTGTTTATACATATATATGTTTATAGACACAAAACTTAAATTTAGCTTGGACCTGAGAATACCTGTCAATTTGAGTTCTTGATGAGAGACAGGCTAAATTAGTACAAAACTAAATGAAATCTAATTTAGGTCTAATAAGTAATTTTGTCAACCACAGCAGCCACCTAATTAGAAAGAGACAAAAGCCTGAGCTATAACTTGCTAATCTGTGTCTGTCCATCACTTCTGTTTTCTGTCCATCAACTGTTGACCATATTTCAGGTCATAAATTCTTTCAATTGATCTAGGTTTCTGGATGATTAAGAAATTTTGAATAAAATACATATGTACACATTTCAGATGCTTTGAAAAAATTCTACAATGGAATGGATTTAAATATTTTCAGTAAAGACATAGAATATATGTTCTTTGTTGAATCATAATAAAGTTATAATGGTAACACATCAGTGCATCTTCTTACTAGTTGTTGCTAAATCTGACACCTTGATTAAGGCAATAGCCACCAGATTATTCCTTGGAAAACATATCTCATTTCCTGGCTGTGTTAGTTACTTTTCTCTCATTGTTAAGACAAACTACCCAACAACCCAAGTTAAAGGATAAAAGATTTGTTTAAGCTCATATTCAGTAATTGGCTGGCTCCAAGGCAGAGTGGCAGAGGGGCAACAATTCACGGCAGACAGAGAGTAGCCAAGCAGCAAAAGGCCTTAGTGGAGTCTTTCGCACTTTTTTTCTTATTCAGACTACTTATAGTGGGTGTTACTCACACTCTTAACCTTAGTGTGTTCTGGCCTGCCATTGCACCATGAACCAATCAAACACTCTATGTTCAGCCACCACTGAAAAATCCTTCTTAAACATTAGTCACAGCAATTAGGCAAGAACAGACAGGGAAGGAAGAAGTTAAACTGTAATATTTGCTGATAACAAGATACTCTATATAGAAGATCCTAAAAACTCAACCAAAAGACTGGTGGACTTAATCACCAAATTCAGTGGTATAGCTGGAAACAAGATCAATGCTCAAAAATCAAAAGCTTTTGTATACACAAACAACAGACATACTGAGAGTGAAATTGGGAGTCAAGCCCTTTCACAATTGCATCTAAAAAATGAAATATCTAGGAATCAAACTAACAAAGGAGGTGGAAGACCTCTACTCTGGAAACTACAGCACTCTGAAAAAGGAGAGTGAAAAGGATATCAGAAAATGAAAAGGCATTCCTTGTTCATGAGTGGGAAGAAGTAACATTGTCAAAATGGCTGTAATCCCACAACTACAATACAGATTCAATGCAATTCTGATTTAAATCCAAATACCATACTTCACAGATCTAGAGAAAATAATTCCAAAATTCATCTGAAACCAAAAGGGACCTAGAATAGCAAAAGCAATTTTAGGCAACAAGGACATGGCGGGTGTGTGTGTGTGGGGGGGCGGGTATTATAATCCTCAACTTGAAACTATACTAAAAAGCCACTATGATAAAAACTGCATAGTTCTGGGGCTGGGGATTTAGCTCAGTGGTTTCAGGGATTGTCTTGCAAGCGTAAGGGCTTGGGTTTGAGCCTTGTTAACCACATAAAGCAATGCTGGGCATGGAGTCTCATGCCCACCAGAAATCAATACCACATACCACAGTGCTTGGCATGGTGGCTCATGCCTGTAATCTCAGCACTTGGGAGAAGGAGGCAGGAGGAATGCTGTGAGTTTGAGGCTGAGCTCAGGGACAGCTTGAACTACAAAGCAAGACCCTGTCTCAAAATAAAAAACAAAACAAAAAAAACAAAAAAACTGCATAATGCTGGCAAGCTAACAGGCCTGAGGGCCAATGGAATAGATTAGAAGACCCAGAAACAACTTCAGGCACACTAAGTCACCTCATCTTGGACAAAGAAGCCAAATATTCTCAGTAGAAGAAAGACAGCCTCCTTAACAAATGCTGCTGGAAAAACTGGATTTTAACCCATAAAGACTAAAATTAGACCTATCTCTTCCACCATGAACTAAACTAAGATCAAAGTGGATTAGAGACTTAAACATTAAAACAGAAACACCAAACTTGCTGTTAAACAGATTAGGTAGACCTCTTGGAGACATTAGGTTATGGAAAAACTTTATAAACAAAACCTCTATAGCATGAGAACTAGTGGAAGAAATTAATAAATGAGTTCTTATCCTATTAAAAATTTTCTTCACAGCAAAAAAACCACAGCAGAGCTAAAAGACAACCAACAATATGGGGAAAAAATCTTTAATAGCTGTTTCTCAGATAAAGGGCTACTATCTAGAATATATAAAGAGCTTTAAAAAAATCAGCCCCCAGCCACAAATTTAAAGACCCAATTCAAAAATGGGCATCTGAAATGAACAGAAATGTTTCAGAGGAAGAAGTAAAAGCAGGCAAGAAGTATATGAAGAAATGCTCAATATCACTGGTCAGTTGAAAGATGTAGATGAAAACGACACTGAGATTTCATCTCATTCCACAAAGAATGGCTGCTATCTCAGAATTAGCCAGCAATAAATGCTGGCAAGACTATGGGAAGAAAGGAATCCTTCTCCACTGTTCGTGGAAAGTAGACTGGTACAACCATTATAGAGATTCCTCAAAAAACCAGGAGTAGAGGTGCCATTGGACCCTGCTATTCCCCGGCTAGGTATATACATGAAAAATTAAAAGAATTATATCATAGTGACATATGTGCCCCACTGCTCCTAGCAGCTCAGTTTGTAATAGCTAAATCTTGGAAACAACCCAAATGCTCACCAACTGGATAAAGAAGATATGGGGTTTTTTTTTTTTAATAAAATGGAGTATTACACTGTCATAAAGAATAAGTTTGAATCATTTATACTCAAATGGACATGCCTTGAGGACTCACTCATAAGTGAAATAAATGGGTCACAGGTGTGTAGATACTATATCATTGAGTAATTTAATTATAATATAATTGTGAGTTATAAGTTTTTTTAATCCTCCTAATGTGTTTCTGACTCAGAATCTTTTATGACTACACAAGTTAAGCTTCATTGTGTCAACTTTATTGGCCTGGAAACTACCTACAAGATTGCTAAAGGATGTTAATGGGTATGTTCAAGTGGATTATGGAGGTGTGACTTTGTGTTTTGTGTATAGTCTTGGCCTCCACCTTCTCACTTTACCGATCTTCCTGCTTTACTTTCCTGTGAGTGTGAACTAAGCATCATAGTTCTGCCACATCCTTCCACCATGATGTTTCTGTTCTGAAGCCAGATGACCACTGACTGAATCATGTGAAATTCTAAGCCAAATTAAACTTCTCATTCTTTAAGTAGTGGATGTCCAATGCTATGTCTCAGTGACTAAGAAACTGACTCATAGAAAGATAGCATGTAATTTGAATTAACACCAAAGCTTACAGATTAAACTTTTTTATGGCTTTGCTTGTGAATGCACACCAGCTACACCCATGCTTTCAACTGCACAAGGAAATGGGCTATAGTTTTCAGCAAAAATGGGACTTGATGTGCACCTGAAGACGGCCATTTTGGGAGAAATGAATGTGGAAAAGATGTGGGAGAGGACTAAAGGCAGGACTCCGGGGATTTCATGGGGGTAGAAATAAAGTTCTTAACACATTATCTAAGAACTTCTATTGTTTGAGGGATATACTCTTGCATTATTGTTTTCTCATGAGAACTTTTGGTGTTAGGTTGAGAGAAAGCCACAAGAGCTGGCACACTTGTCTTATGTCTTGGTTACTTTCCTCATTCTTAACACCAAATACCTGACACTCGAGGAAAAGTTTATTTTGGCTCATAGTTTGTAGAGGTTTTGGGCTATGGTCAGCTGGCTTCAAGGCAGGGTAGCATGACAGACAGGCATCACAGGAAGAAAAACTCTTTGGCAGAGCAGGCTGGAGGCATGGATGCACAAAGTCTGAATCATGTGAAACCATAAGCCAAATCCAACCTGTCTTTCTTCAAGTAGTGAGTGTCCAATGCTATGCCTTTTATTCTGTCCACACTACAAACCTGCTGGAAGATGCTACTTACACCCCAAATCAGCCTTCACATCATCCACATCCGGAACTATGATAAATCAATCAGTGGGCTGATGTAGGTATCATGCCTTTAACCCACCTTCACACATCTTAGATCCAGCACCCTCAAGGCCCCACCTATGATGCATGAGGCTTTGGGGAGATATCTAAATACAAACCATAATGTCTCATTTCCCATCGTAGGAGGAACATTTTTCCCTGCCCCTTTTACCTGATGTTTTTAATAATTATGTTTGATCATATGGAGAAAGATATACTTAATTTGTTTCATGTCTTTATCATGAACAAATGCTGAAATTTGTCAAATACCTGTTTTTAATATATATAATCAATTTGTTTTGACTTTTAGTGTGCTATCTTCCTATATTATATTAATTGCTTTTAAAATATTCGTTTAAAAACTTGTAGAGAAATATTGAAATAATTTCCACTTGATTGTAATTTAAAATCCTTTGAATAGTCATGGCATTTTTTTTGCTAGCATTTTTTCAGGGATTTAAATCTATTTCGGAGTACTGGACAATTTCCTAGTAATTTTTGTCTTACTTTGGTATTGAGATAATATTTTCTTTATTAAATGAATTGTAGGTATTATAATCTCTACAGCTTTTTTAAAAAGTTTGCACATAATTGATGTTTATTCTAAAACTCTGTGGTAGAAGCATTGGTGAAACTCTCTTGACCTAGTTATATTCTTTGAATTTTTTAAATTCCAAATTGAATTATTCTTCCTGTTATGAGTATATTCAGATTTTTGTCAATTTCAGAACCTTCTGAATTTGCTGGACTGCAAATGTTCACAGTATTTTTTGTAATATGTTTTATTTTTTAAAGATCAATTATAATGTCCCCTGTTTTATTCCTCAATTTAGAAATGCAAGACTTTCCTCTTTTTTTCTTATTATTCTAGATCAATTTCATTTATGTTTTCAAAGAGTAAACTTCTGGTACAATTAATGGAATCCCATGTTGTTTTGATAACTCTTTTCATAATGTAGTTTGAAATCGGATACTAAAATACCTCCTCCTTATCAACTTAACTGTTCAGAATTTTTGATGATTCTATATGAATTTTAGGACTGATTTTTAAATGCTGTAATGGCTGTCATGGGTATTTTGCTAAGGATTGAACTGCCCTATACATTTTTTTAATGTAGTATAATTAGTTTAACAATAGTATTTTTCAAATCCATGAATAATGTGCCTTTGCACATTTTGTGTCTTATTCAATGTCTTTCATCATTCTTTCATAATTCTCATTGCAGTGATCTTTAATATCTTTGACTATATTTATTTCTAGGATTTTTTTGTAGCTGGTATAGGACTGCTTTCTCTATTTCTACTTCAGACAATTTCCTATGGTACTTACAATTTACTGATTTTTATGTTAATTTTGTATTCTGAGACTTGCTGAATTCATTTATTACTTATGATAGTTCTTTGGTGGACTCTGAGCTTTTTATATATAAAATTATGTCTTCTGCCAGCTATCTCAAATTGACTTCTTTCTAGGTTAGAAATCCTTTGTTTCTCCTGTCTTACTGCTCTGTTGAGGACTTCTGGTAATATTTGAATAACAGTGATGAAAGTTGTCAGTTTTGTCTTATTTCCATTATTAGGAAGTCTTCAGTTTTCCCCAGTAAGTATAATATAGGCTGCTGCCTTTTAAAATGACATTTATTGATGGTGTAGTAAGTTACTATTTGCTCTTAATTATCTTTAATATGTATTCATTAAGTAGGTCATATGCTTGCTCAAGGTCTCTTTAGTTAATTCCCTTCAAATCTCAACATCTCAACACAGAAATAGAAGTTCATAAAATCACTTTCAATTCTTTTATTTGTATCATTTTGCATGTTTCTGTATTTTTAAACATGTACTTATATTACTGCCTTTTTGTTTTCTAATTTTAAAAATTATTAAATTCAAAATAGAAAAATATCCACATTAATCTTCAATATCAATTAAAGATGTGAGCTTTCTATGAATTGCTGTATTAGTCCTAAAGAATGATATGTTACAGACATACTTAAATGAATTACTTTTTTAAAAAAATTTAAAACTTTATTGGTACTTTATGAATATACATCATCATCGCATTCAACATTGAGAGTTTGTGCCAGAATACAACATAACTTGATTCTCATTTTTTCCCTTCTCCCCAGCTCTGCAGCCCCCCACCCCCTTATATACATAATCTTTGTTCCTTTTTTCTTTATTACTGTCAACGTTCTTTTTCCCTTCATTATTTATGCTTACACCCTCTTTCTTTTTAAATATTTTCTATTTCACAATATCAACTACACATACTACTACTTATTTACAACTTCATTTTCTCATATCAGAGAAAAGATGCGATATTTACACATGTGTGACCTATTTATTTCACTTATGAGGATGTCCTCAAGGTACATCCACTAAATGGATTACTTTGAGGCCATACTCATAAGTGAAATAAATAGGACACAGACATGTAAGTTCTGTATCATTTCTCTGGTATGAGAGGTTGAAAGTGTAAATGAAGTCTACAATGTATGATAGATATTGTGAAATAGGAAGAAAATGCTCAAAGGGAAAATGGGCTGGGAAAAGTAAAGAAGGGAAGAAAAATTTGGTGGTAAAAGATGAAAACAAAGTTTATATATATATAGGGGGTGAGAAGTTGTAGGTAGGGCATTTGAACAGGAAAGATGACAATCAAGATGTATCTTGTACAGGTACAAATTCTCAACATCAAATGTGATCATAATGTATACCTAAAATGTACCAATAAACTCAATAAAGGGGAAAAATCTTCAATACCCCTTCCCTGTGTAGTGGACAATTATCATTTTGTAGAATATTCAATATTGATATTTTCCAGATAGCACATACTGTTCATAGTATAAATCATAAACAGAATAGTTGATGTGTGTGATTTGCCCAACCATTCATCTCTTTGCTCTAGTTTTCCTATTGTGTGTCACAATGAAATGGCCTCAAAAAACTATTTCCCAGAATCTCTTTCAAAAGACCTGTGGCTAGTTCTCCAAAAGGAAGGCACAGATAAAGAAAACTGAAGAGTAGGTAAAAATAAGGCATAATAATTTTCTCTCTTGTCCACTCTAGACAGTACTTTCTAGAACTAAACTTCATTTTCTTGCGGGTTTCAGATCCTGCAGGATAGCTCTACTTACAGCTAACAGTCTTGGGTTCTTTGAATATCACTGCTGCCCATATGAGCAAAATACCAGAACAATCTCTGAGTTTCTCTGTCTGGCTTTTAGCCTTTCCAACCCTTTAGAGTTATTTTCTAATTATATTTTTTGTTAACTATCTGTAGAACTCTGTTTTCCTAACTAGACTTGGGTAGAATGAATATGTAAAACTTAAAAACATTTATGATAAAATATAACAGAGTTAACAGCCCCTCAAACAACAGAAAGATATTTAAGATACTTGTGAAAAAAGATTAAGCATTTTGATATATAAAAGTAATAAAAATGCAAAAATCTGTACAAAGAGAAATAGTCATTCAAGAAAGAAGTACAAATGGCCAAGAAGTTTAAGAAAGAAAAAATGCCTCATTTATTTCAATTTACGTAGAGAAAATTAGAACATTTGCTGTTTTCTCTATTTTACTGTCTTGGGATGAGGGGAAAAAAGAAGTACAAGTTTGATAAAAATGGAAAAGAATGGTGATTTCTAGTTTGTTAATAGTGCGATAGAGTATTTTCTTGTCTTGATATGATATTCCTGGAAAATACTTTATCAGAACGCAAACATCAAGATATACTGTGATATACACAGTGAAGGAATCTGACCTCCACCATCCTGACCAGAGATGCCCTCACCTCCTGATTTCAACACAGCTGCACTTAGTGACTCATGTAACATTATCAGCCTGCTGTCCCAGTGACTCATATCATTATCCAGCCCTACTGTTGTGTCAGGAACTGCAGATAACTTACTCAGATTTACGATTTACTTACTTGGACTTGCTGATGTCTGCCCTATCCTGAAGGATCAACTAGTGGGATTATTGCGGACATCTGCTCCACCCTGTGGGATTTTATTTTTTTTAAACCTTTACTGGTACATTAAATATACACATCATGATTGCACTCCATAATGGGGATTTGTACCAGTATAAGACACAACTTAATTCTCAATTTTTTCCCATAGCCCTACCCACCCTACCACCCCCCCCATATACATAAAATTTGTTTCCTTACTTTTGTTACAATCTCACCTGTGGGATTTTAAACTACAAGGATTACTGCACTCGGATTATTAGCTTTAAGACTTAATTGGGTTTAAAGATATTTGCCCTGCCCTATGGGATCTTCAACTACAGGGATTACAGTGGGACACCCTGTTCTATGCATGCTAGGATTATGGATGTGAAGGCTTGTTACCAAATAAAGGCGCAGCCAGCTCGGGTTATGCACTCTTCTGCTCCCCCTTCAGCTATTGCAGTAATTGGCTTCTGCTGGCACTGCTCAGAGTAGCAAGAGCCCCGCTCTGACTCAGCGTTTTTCTCAAGGCTCCAACTTTGCTGTTTGTTGGTTGTTAATCATTTTGCTGTGGGACTCAGGAGGGATTGGAGTTCTGCATGAGGGTTCTGGCTGTGCCCTCTTCCTCTACTCCTACACTGTTGATATTGTCATATCATTTTTCAGTCCTGCTACCTGATAACCACTACTCCCTACACATTCCCAAGCCTCATCCTTGGGCAAGAGAATTTGGCATGCAGCTACACCTCTTCCTCCCTGAATTTTTCCCTCCCCCATTACCCTATAAAAGACTCCACCAGGGTCTGTGTAGATTTACTGGTCTGGTCTCTAGTGCCAGAATGATTCATTCTGAAATAAGCCAGTCCTTTTGAGCTCGTACCTCCATATTTTTTCTTATGTTTTTCCTAACACACATTGTATTAATCTTCCTTAGAACAGTCCTTCTTCTTTTTTTTTAAAATCTTTATTGGTACATTACATATACACACCATGGTTGTACTCCATAATGGGGATTTGTACCAGTATAAGACACAACTTAATTCTCATTTTTTCCCATAGCCCTACCCACCCTATTGCCCCCCCATACATAAAATTTGTTTCCTTACTTTTTTGTTATAATCTCATTATTTTTCTCCCTTCACCCTATTTTGCTTTGAGCACTTTCTATTTCACAACTACTAACTTTTTTTTGAAACAGGGTCTTGCTTTATAGTTCAGGCTGGCCCTGAGCTCATACTTGAACTCACAGCAATCCTTCTGCCTCTGCCTCGCAAGTTCTGGTATTATAGGCGTGAACTACCATGCCTGGCACTGTGGTATGTGGTACTGATTGCTGATGGGTGTGAGTCTCCATGCCCTATGTTGTTGTGTGTGGTTACTGGGGATCAAACCTGGCCCTTGCACTTGCAAGGCAGGCTCTGGAACCACTGAGCTAAATCCTGGCCCAGTCCTTCTAACTTTTAATACACTTAGCCCATCATTCTCACCACTTCCCTAAACATTTCTTCAAGTCTTTCATGAATGTCTATGGGGTGTAATCAAAATACAATAAATGCTGCTTCTGAGTGACATCCAAGAGAAAGACATGCTCATAAAAAGTGTTTCCTCACCTACCAAATCTGGCACAGTGAAATTTCTGGCTTATCTCCAAAATCAAAATAACCATGAAAGGTAAATATTTTTATGTATTCAGGACATGAAATCATGGACAACAGTGCAACTAGAGACACTCATGAAAGAAGACTTTCAGAACTGCTACAGAAAATAACAAGAATGAAATCAGAATGTTCAGAATGAGAGTATTCTGATAAATATTGGTTGCAATGTGTTCTATATTGTAAATAATTTTTATTTAAATATTTTTCATAGTCTTTGAACATACTTCATAGGTCTTTTTAAATATTGCATTTCTTTTAACTGGAAAAAAAGGAATTTAAATGGAATATAATTAGTGGGGTTTTATAGTAGAGAATAATGAATCAATAAAAATCCCCATCAAAAAGAAATTGGTTAAAACAGTTATACATAACTGAATAGATCAAACTATATATAGATTTTATTTGATAATATTTACAGATATAAGTAACATTTTTAAGCAGATGATTTTCCAGAAATATTTCATTTTTTGAAAGAAATATGAGAAATAACTTAAGAAATTTTTTACTAAGATGATAATACTGGTTGGCTTTAGGTATTCATTTATAGTTCACATTTGTTTAATGTACTTTGTGTACATTTATGCTTTATATTTCTACTTTTTAATTTTTTTCTGGGAATGTGCATAAAAGTAATTTTATAATAAAAACTTTTTGCAAAAACATAAATATGCAAAGAATTTATCATTTATAAACCTTCTTCATTTCCAATTTTTGTTCTACTGGCAGAATGGCAAGTAAATAAGATATCAAGCTGAATTACTCTGTATTTTGTCCTTGAATTTGAAAACCAATTTGAATTGTTAGTTGGAGTCAGGGATTTGCCCATTTGCTCTCTTCTCCAAACACTGTGGGCTTGACATGGCGTTATATACTCTATCTCACCCCTTCTGAAAATTCTTTGATGCCAGGAGCATTGGAATTTTCAGCAGGACTGTCGCCTGGTAAATAGTAAAGTTGAATAGTAAGATATACTGAAGCCAGGAGCTCCTAAACACATCTTCACAAGTAAAAGTGAAACTCAAGGAGAGGGGAGAGAAAAGAACTTAAGGGGAGGATGTAGAATGGATAAGGTTGTGGGCAGTCACAAAGAAATAAAGCAGAGGTTGGAAATGGAGTAGGAAGTGGAATAGAAAGTAGAAAGTGGAGTAAAAGTGAATATACAAAGTGAAATAAAGTTCTCATCTTAGTCAGCTTTATGGTCACTGGAATAGAATATGCAAAACTTACAATTTAAGGAGAAATTTAATTTGTCTCGGTTTCAAGGGATTTAGTCTATGGCCAGGGCTGACTAGCTTCAACCAGGAACATCATGGCAGAAGACATGATGAAGGAAGATTCTTAGGTTACAGTAGCTGGATAATAGAATTAAGAACAGTTCTGGAGAGGAAGGGGCTCCATAGGGACCCTAAGGTCACCTCTCCAGGACCCACCCAATCACCCTCAACAATGTGCTTTAATTTCCCTGCTGGCTCCAAGCCAAGCAAGTTGACAGTGAAGTGGCTGTAGAGGGCGTCTACAGCTAAGGTTGGTCTCCAGGGTGATGTATTAGATAGGTAAAGGTAGATAACATTTCCTTGGTAAGTATTGTATATTGTGTTCCATGTGAACTACCTTTTAATTTTTAAAGTACATCAAGATCTCAGAACTAAAGATCTCAGAGCTAAAATATTCTTTGTTATTAGAGAAAAATGTCAAGGAGAATCCATTCATAATTATTGGATGTCCCTCAAAAAGGGAGGTAAGGGTTATGACTTAACAAGGAAAAGAAGTATCAAATGATAGGTTATTTTTATTTCCCCTCAGATATGGCTACAATAAAAAATATGATGTGAATACAGAACACCAGAATACTGAACGATAGAATTTAAAGATACTGAGTGGTTTTTTTTTTTTTTTTAACAAACTACAAAATATTAAAAATTACCCTGGGATTATATTCTTGGCCAAAGAATTTATAATCACTGAGTATAATAGCATGATTGAATCTATGTATAAGTTGATTAATTTAAGATGATTATCTGGGAATATTTCCTTAAATTAATAATGCTTGGTGAGATTTTTTTAATAACCTAAATATCCTCCCTAGAGACTTTATTAAAAGTTTGACCCTTGCAGCCTGAGAATTGGATAAGTTCTACAAGTACAAATATGTTTTTCTTTCTTTGAAAATAATCCGCAGTGGGCCTTATTAGAAAGTAGCTGGCAATTTCCACTAGTATATCATGTAGTGACAAAATGAGAATAGCTTTTCTACTGAGACCTCACTTTGGAACAAAGACAACCGCAGGAAGGGCTATCGTTCAAGGGCCTTACTCCCAGGAGAGAAAAAAATCTTAATACTATTTCACCAAAAAGGTGATGAGTGAACTTTTCATTAATAAAAGTGCTGAAATCCAATATCATGTTAGTCACCTTAATTCCTTGTCCTTCGGAGAATCTTTATCAGAGGTTATTAAATAAAATGCTTCCACATTTTTCAGTCTTAATTTCATGCCTCTCCTCTCATGAAGGATTTTCAAATTTATTTGGCCTGAATTCATGCTAGAAATGTGAAGCAATAACAGCAATTTAGTAATAATTTCCTTCTCATCTTTTTCTTATAAAATATGGTAATAATTTTTATAAATTTCCTTCTCATCCTTTTCTTATAAAATATTGTGATAAATATTGCTTATAACAGCAAAAACACACAGTAATAAAAATGATGACTGCTTTTATGGAGAACTTATACCTTTTGTATTACTTAATAATAACTAGACATTAAAGTTTCCTCCTTATGGAAATAACATGCAAGCATAATAAGATTTGAATAAGAAAATGTGGATGATTATTTATTAAATATGTTGTAATTTCCCATCTTAATTTGGGTTAATCCAAACCCAGACACTGAGACAGATAGTTTATGTGAGATGTAATTTGCAAATGGAGGAGTAAAAAGAGCAAGGAGGTAGAAGTGCCATAAATGTTACCCTGATGAGAAAAATACTTCTTCAAGAAACAGCACTTTCTAAAAAACTGAAAAACACTGAAAATTAGCTCACAAAAGGACCAAGGAAGTAAAGACACTTATGTCTCACAGCCCCATTAGTTGATGATTATTTCTGGAATGTTAAATTCCTGATTACAAAATTATGCTGACCCTTTCCAAATCCATCTGCCACTGCATGGACAGAGAACACCATCAAGGAGAGTGGCATGAAGAACCAAGTCAGCTTTTAATTAAACTGTTTGCTTGTGACCTAAGTGATAAGTCAAAAGACGATGGACAGGGCAAGGGCAGTGGTACCTCGGTTCATGGACGTGCCTATTTATAGTGTAGAATGAGATGGCCAAGTTTGTGTTTGTGTGGGGCACATGGCCAGATGGCCATGGTTGTGTTTGTCACCCAATGTGGGGTTTGCAAATCGAAGCAAAACTTTGTTGAACTCTTTTGTTTGAGAATCAAATTGTTTACAAACAGAAGCATTTGAAAAGCAAGGCATTATGGTACATCTTCAGAGAACCTAATATCTGGTCCAGTTTTATCCTTGATAACAAAAAAAAGAAGGAAAGTTAAAGACCAATGAGTTTTGTGGTGAATGTGAATAAGGAAATTAGTTACTGCAGTGTGAGGGGCGGTGAAGCTCTTATGACAAAGATCCAGATGACTTCATAAGAAACAAACACACCAAAATATTTAGAATATTTTCATGGAGCTGTGTTGAAGGGAGATACATTTTCTTTTATGACCAGGTGCTGGCCAAATAAACACATAAACCGCACAGTCACATTAAACTCTCAATTTAAAAGTCTTGGAAATGTGGGCAAATGTGATTGTTAAACAAATCTATAGGCTGTGGCAAAATTTGAAACTTCAGATACAGAACTATTTATAATGTAAATACTAAGGTGATCCTAGAAGTTACCACTTCAAACATATATGAAATAGATATAAGGAAGAGAAATAAAGAGCCATTCTTTAATGATAATGATAAATAGTTACTCTTTAATGATTTAAAATTCTGTGCTTCTTCTGATACACTAAATTTGGATATTTTAGCATCACATGACTGTAAAGAAATGGGAAAGATGGCGAATTAAGCAATACAGCAATAGTCATAACAAAATTATTACAGATATTTTCTGCCTTATAACAGTTTGCCTTAAAATGTTTCAATGTGGCAATGGTACAAATATAACATTCATTCAGTAGAAAAATGTATTCTGTATTTTGAATGTTCATCTTCTTGTGGACTCATAGTACGTGAGAAGATATCTTCCTATAATACTAGACAGTTGCAATGAGTCACGGTTTCATCAGCCCCATGGTCACAACAATAAATCACTGTTTATCTATTGTGGTCTGTGTTGCCACAATGATTTGAGGTCTAGCTGTAGGCTAGGTATAGTCAATTTTTTTTTAATCTAGAATATTTTCATTCCTCTGGATGTAGTTACAACTAAAAGAGCATCTCTATAAGCAAAAAAATGTTTTATAATAACTTTTAAAATGATTTTACTGGTACATTTCCATATACATTATGATCATATTCCATATAGAGAATTTGTACCTGTACTAGGCACATCTTGATTCTTATTATTCCCCATTCTCCTGCTCTCTAAACATGGGTGCACATGTCTCTATGATATGAATCTTTTAATTATTTCATGTATATTTTTAGCAGAGGAATAGTAGTGTCAAATGGGATCTCTAATCCTAGATTTTTAAGGAATCTCCACACTGATCTCCACAGCGGTTGCACCAGTCTACATTCCCACCAACAGTGGAGAAGGGTTCCTTTCACTCCTCAGCCCCATCAGCATTTGTTGTTGGTTGTTTTCATGATAATAGCCATTCTTTGTGGAGTGAGATAAAATCTGTGTTATTTTCATCTACATTTTTCAAATAACCAGTGATGTTGAACATTTCTTCATATAGTTCTTCACTGACTTTACTTAATTTTTAAAATGTCTGTTCATTTCTGATGTCCATTTTTGAATTGTGTCTTTAAATTTAGGGTATCTGATTTTTTAAAGTTCTTTATATATTCTAGATAGTAGGCCTTTGCCTGAGGAACAGCTGCTAAAAAGTCTTTCCAATATTAGAGACTATCTTTTCACTTTGTTGCTGGTTTCTCTTGCTGTGCAGAAATGTTTAATAATATAAGATCCCATTTACTGATCCTTCCTGCTAGTTCCCATGCTATAGAAGTTTTATTCATAAAGTCTTCCTATTCTAATGTCTCCAAGACTTACACCTAACTTATTTACCAGCAGGTTTGGTGCTTCTGTTTTAATATTTAGGTCTCTAATCCACATTGACTTGAGTTTGGTACACGGTGAAAGAGACAGATCTAGCTCTAATCTTTGGCAAGTTAAAACACAGTCTTTCTAAGGTGGTTTTTTTTTTTTTTTTTTAGGTTTTTTTTTGAGACCGGGTTTCACTTTGTGGTTCAGGCTGGCCCTGAGCTCAGCCTCAAACGCACATTACAGCAATCCTCCTACCTCTGCCTCCCGAGTGCTGGGATTACAGGCGTGAGCCACCACGCCCGGCACTGTGGTATGTGGTACTGGTTGCTGCTGGGCGTGAGTCTCCACACCCAGTATTGTATGTGGTTACCGGGGGATCGAACCCAGGTCCTTGCAAGACAGGCGCCGGAACCACTGAGCTAACTCCCAGTCCCTTTCTAGCACTGTTTTTTAAAGGAACTATCTTTCCTCCGCTGAGGATGTTTGGCTCCTCTATCAAAGATGAGGTGGTATACCTGGGGTTGTTTCTGGATCCTCTCGTCTGTTCTATTGATCCTCAGGGCTGCTTGTTTGAGAGCTCTGTGCTGTTTTTAACACAGTGGCTTTGTGACATAATTTCTAGTTGCCCATACTATCTACAGGAAATAGTAGATCAGTGCCATGAAGGGACGTTTTGTCAGTGTTTTTGGATTGTTTTTTGTTGCTGCTGTTGTTCTTTTTCTTTCTTTTTTTCTGACCTCTCTTTTATTCTTCATTTTTCTATTTTCTTGTTGCTGAGACTATTCAACTTCAGGTTTCTCCTTCTCTCAACTGCTCTTATTTTTACAGGATGGAAAATAGTCTCTGTTATTCTTTTGCTGCTGGGTACCCCTATTCTTTTGTCCCTTCATCTCCTCTTGTCCTCCAGTCAGTATCACTTCCATTAAGCTAATACATTTCAGTCTTTCCTATTCTCTCTTTGTAATGTTATAGGAGAGTGAATATAGTTCCTAGCAGTCTAGCTGTTGTTAATCTGTTCTGTTTTGTATTTTTCCCTTTAGCCTCTTTTGTCCTCTATCCTCTATCAGTTTCCTTAAGTTTGTATGATCTTCATATGTCCTATAACCCTATTTCTAATCTCCTCCTTTACTTCGATCTCTCTACTCCCCCAAATCTCTGGTGACTCTTTATTCCCAAAGGGTGATGCTATTATACTGAAGGACCTATATGCTATAAGCATCTTTGTAGTTGTAAATTTTGACATATGGTCACTGATCTAACTGATGAGGTTAAAGGTATCAGATTAGTAGTTGCAAAAGCTTATCATTTTCTGTGCTGTGTTCTACATTGTTGATGACACCAATTGTACTATATCAATAAAGATAATATGTTCTATTTAAGTACCTTTCATGTTATGCCAGAATTGAGATTGCTTAAGGGCCATTACAGATCCAAGGAAGACAACCCAGGAAGTAGCCATCTCCTAAGGATTCCAAATATTAAGAAAAAATACTTGAAATAAACACTGCCCAAACAGCAGGCCAGGAATTAAACCAAAAATATCATCAACAACAACAAAAAAATAGAAATGTGGAAAAATTCAAAAACCCAGAAACAAGAGCATCACCACAGAGCAATTCAGGGAAAAGGAAAATAGAGCAAACTGAAGCTCCAACACCAGGACTCTCTGAACCAGTAACAAAATAGTATCTAACAAAATGGAAATCAGAAATAATTTTTCAGATAAAAATGGGGATAGAGGGCCAGGGAGTTATCTCAGTGGTTCTGGCACCTGTCTTGCAAGCGCAAGGACCTGGGTTCGATCCCCGGTATCCACATACCATACTGGGCATGGAGACTCACGCCCAGCAGCAACCAGTACCACATACCACAGTGCCGGGCGTGGTGGCTCACGCTTGTAATCCCAGCACTCGGGAGGCAGAGGCAGGAGGATTGCTGTGATGTGAGTTTGAGGCTGAGCTCAAGGCCAGCCTGAACCACAAAGCGAGACCCTGTCTCAAAAAACCTGTAAAAAAAAAAAAAAATGGGGATAGAAAAAGTGGAAGATATGATTAATAACACTAAAGCAGAGATCAGGAACATAATAGAATCTCAATTTATAAAAGTAGTGGAATCAGTTAAACAGCTTCAAACAGATTTCCAGGAGATGAAAAACTCCAATGAAAGTTTGCAAAATAGGATGACTGAATGTGAAGACAGAATATCAGGCACCAGTGAATGGGTGGGAATGAATAATTTATGGAAAGTAGCAGTGACCACAAGAAACAGTCCAGCACCTGCTAGATGATGTAAAGAAGAATAACATAAGACTGATTGGAGTCAATAAAGAAACTGGAGACAGTGCAAAAGATATATCTTTATATATATCTTTATATATATATATAC
>PVIR01028528.1:0-21847 GCA_004026965.1 Petromus typicus | reverse complement strand
ATGTGACAGGAAACAGCAAGAAAACAGGAGTGGCGATTTTATTTGCAGACAGAATAAACTTCAAGCCAGAACTGATAAAGAGAGATAAAGATGGACACTACATTTTAGTTCAGGAAAAAAATCCAAGAGACAGAAATAACAGTCTTAAACAACTTTGCTCCAAATTCTAATCCACCCAACTATATAAAACAAATATTAATGGACTTGAAAAACCAGACAAACTCCAATACAATAATAGTAGGAGACCTCAATACCCCACTGTCACAGAGACAGACCGACTGGACAAGAAGTCACTAAGGAAATGCTTGAGCTCAACCAGACTCTTCAGCAAATGGACTTAATAGATGCCTACAGAGTATTTCACCCCACAAAGTCAGAATTTACATTCTTCTCAGCTGCTCATGGATCATTCTCCAAAATAGACCATGGCTCATTCATACAACAGGTTTAAGCAAATATAAAGGGATTGAAGTTATCCCTGGTATACTGTCGGACAATAGTGACTTGAATTGGAGCTGAATAGAAAAGGAAAGCCCAGGATCTGCACAAACACATGGAAACTTAACAAAAATTTGCTGACCAACCAATGGGTCACAGAAGAATTTAGAGAAGAAATTGAGCAGTTCTTACAACTAAACAAAAACCCAGTATGACATATAGAAGTTGATGGGACACAGTAAAAGCAGTTCTATGAGGAAAATTCATAGCACTGAAAGCCTACATCCAGAAAACGGAGCAAGCTCAAATAAACAATTTAATGCTGAACCTCAAACGCCTAGAAAGAAAGGAGCAAAACAAACACAAAGCTCGCACTAGGCAAGAAATTATAAGGATAGGGCAGAAATTAATGCAATAGCAACCAAGAGAATGGTTCAAAAAATCAATGAATCCAAAAGTTGGTTCTTTTGAGAGGATAAACCAAATTTATAGACCCTTAGCCAACCTCATTAAACAAAGGAAGGAAAAGGATCATATCTATGCTATCAGGAATGAGAACGGGGAAATTACTACCAACCCAGAGGAGATCCAGAGAATAATACAAACCTATTTTGAAAATTTATACTTCAATAAAATTGGAAAATGTACAAGAGGATAGATTTCTAGACACATATGAACTGCCAAAGCTGAATAAAGAAGATACAAAAATCTTAAATGCCCCAATAACAATCTGTGAAATGGAAAATATAATTAAAAATTTGCCGGGGCTGAGGAGTTAGCTCAGTGGTTCCGGCGCCTGTCTCGCAAGCGCAAGGACCCGGGTTTGATTCCCCGGTAACCACATAACAATACTGGGTGTGGAGACTCAACCCAGCAGCAACCAGTACCACATACCACAGTGCCGGGCGTGGTGGCTCACGTCTGTAATCCTAGCACTCGGGAGGCAGAGGCAGGAGGATTGTGATGTGAGTTTGAGGCTGAGCTCAGGGCCAGCCTGAACCACAAAGCGAGACCCTGTCTCAAAAAAAAAAAAAAAAAAAAAAATTGCCAACAAAGAAAAGCCCTGGACCTGACGATTTTACAGTTGAATTCTTTAAAACTTTTAAAGAAGAGTTAGTGCCTCTACTTCTGAAACTCTTCAATGAAATTGAAAAGGAAGCAGTACTCCCAAACTCATTCCTGGAAGCAACCATTACCCTGATTTCAAAAGCAGAGAAAGACACAACCCAAAAAAGAGAACTACAGGCCAATATCTTTAAAAACATCGATGCAAAAATCCTCAATAAGATACTAGCAAACAGAATACAGAGAATTATCAAAAAGATTATACACTCTGACCAAGTTGAATTCATCCCAGGGATGCAATGGTTCAACATATGTAAATCAATAAATGTTATACACTATATTAACAGCCTTAAGGACAAAAATCATATGGTCATCTCAATTGATGCAGAAAAAGCGGTTGACAAAATACAACACCCATTTATGTTCAAAACCATACAGAAGATTAGAACAGATGGTCTCTATCTCAAACTAATAAAAGCTATCTATGAGAAAGCTTCAGCCAGTATCATACTAAATGGTCAAAAATTAAAACCTTTCACACTAAGATCAGAAACAATACAAGGATGTCCTCTCTCACCACTTCTGTTCAGTATAGTTCTGGAAATATTAGCCATAGCTATTAGGCAAGAGAAATACAAGGAATAAAGATTGGAAAAGAAGAAGTTAAATTGTCATTATTTGCTAATGACATGATACTATACCTAGAGGATCCTAAAAACTCAATTAAAAAACTGCTGGACTTAATCCCCAATTTTAGCCACAAAAGTGGTTACTAGGTCATGTCAAAAAATCAATAGCCTTTGTATACACAAACAGTAGACCCACTGATATAGAAATTGTGGAGTCTATCCCTTTTACAATAGCACCCCCAAAAACAAAATATCTAAGAATCAATCTAACAAAGGAGGTGAAAGACCTCTACTCTGAAAACTACAGCACTCTCAAGAAGGAAATAGAAGATGATATCAAAAAATGGAAAGACATACCTTGCTCCTGGGTAGGAAGAACCAATACTGTCAAAATGGCTATACTCCCAAAACTACTTTACATATTCATCGCAATTCTGATTGAAATCCCAACAGCGTATTTCACAGATTTAGAGAAAAAAAATCCAAACTTCCATCTGGAACCACAAAAGACCTAGAATAGCCAAAGCAATTCTAAGCAACAGGGTCATGGTGGGTGGTATTACAACTCTGAACCTGAAACTATACTATAAAGCCACTGTGATAAAAACTGCGTGGTACTGGCAAAGTAACAGTCTCGAGGATCAATGTAGTTGACTAGAAGATCCGGAAACTACTCCAGATACACTGAGCCACCTCATCTTTGACAAAGGAACCAAAAATCCTCAATGGAGGAAAGATAGCCTCTTTAACAAATGGTGCTGGAAAAACTGGGTTTTAACTTGCCAAAGGCTAAAACTAGATCTAACTCTTTCACCGTGTACCAAGATAAAATCAAAGTGGATAAGAGACCTAAATATTAAAACAGACACTCTAAACCTATTGCAAAACAAGTTAGGTAAAACTCTCGACGACATTGGCTTAGGGATAGTCTTCTTGGACAAAACTTCTATAGTTTAGGAATTGCCTGAGGGAATCAACAAATGGGACCTCATTCTTTTAAAAAGCTTCTGCACAGCAAAGGAAACCACCAACAGAGAAAAAAGGCAACCAACAATGTGGGAAAAAGTCTTTACCAGCTGTTTCTCAGACAAAGTGCTGCTATCTAGCATAATACAAAGAGCTCAGAAAAATCACCCCACCCAAATTTAATGACCCACTTCAAAAATGGGAATCTGAAATAAACAGATATTTTTCAGAGGAAGAAGTAAGAGCAGCTAAGAAGCATGTGAAGAAATGTTCAACATCATTAGTCATTCGAGAGATGCAGATGAAAACAACATTGAGATTTCATCTCACTCCACATAGAATGGCTGCCATTTCAGATTTAGCTAATGGCAAATGTTGGCAAGGTTGCGGAGAAGAAGGAACCCTTCTCCACTGTTGGTGGGACTGTAGAGTCATACAACCCCTGTGGAGATCAATTTGGAGATTCCTCAAAAAGCTAGGATTGGAGGTCCCATTTGACCCAGCCATTGCCCTGCTAGGTATATACACACAAGAACTTAAAGAGTCATATCACAGTGACATATGTGCACCCATGTTTTTAGCAGCCCAATTTGTGATTGCTACATCTTGGAAACAACCCAAGTGTCCATCAACTGGTGACTGGATAAAAAAAACCGTGGTTCTTCTACAGAACGGAGTATTACTCTGCCATAAAAATGATAAGTTTGAATCATTTATACTTTAATAGACATACCTTGAGGATATCCTCATAAGTGAAATATATAGGGCACAGATAGGTACATATTGCATCTTTTCTCTGGTATGAAAAAATAAAGTTGTAAATGAGTCCTAGAATTGTATGTTATGTATTGTGAAATAGAAAATACTCAAAGCAAAATAGGGTGAAGGTGAAGAAATGATGAGATTGTAACAAAAAAGTAAAGAAACACATTTTATGTATATGGGGTGGGTGATAGGGTGGGTAGGGCCATTGGAAAAAATGAGAATTAAATTGTGTCTTATACTATTAACAATTCCCATTATAGAGTGCAATCATGATGCATATATGTATTGTACCAATAAAGATTTAAAAATTTAAAAAATAAAAAAACTACCATTGTGGGTGACCTATAGTCTTGGGAAATAATTTTCTTATAGTATTTTAAGCACAGTACAACCTAAATCAAGGTATCAACAGAGCTCATTCTGGTTAGATTTCTGATGGTGTTGTCTTGAACCTACTGGTGTCCCATCTGTAGGGTTGCTGCATACCAATGTCTATCCACTCCATTCCATGTCCTTACTCTCTGTATCTATGTGTCCTCTGCTCTCTGTACAAGGATTTCATCCACTGGGTTAAGGAACAATATTCCAGCAAAACCTTATCTGTACAGTTAATATCATTGTCAAATTCAGTTTCCAAAGTCAGTTCAAATACTGAGAATAGACACATTTTTGGAGGAAGGAAACTTATTCAAGTTATTATAATTATTAAATTGATCATTAATAATATTCTTGCCTCTTTGGTATTGTTTACGAAATGGAGCACAAGGATTAGCTTCTTATTCCCTCCATTGCCTCAACACATTATTTCTATATATGTATTTAGATTAGGGTCATTTCTGCTTTTTAAATTTCAAATGTAAGAATTTATTATGCATATAAGGCTAGAATATAATTCATTTTTATTTTAATAAATTTCATTTATTAGCATAATGTAGGGATACATTATGATCACTGAGAATTTGTACTTATACATGATATAGCTCGATTCTGATTTTTTTCCTATCCTTCTGCCCTCCCTTCAGCCCTCCATCTCACCCCACATAAGCTTTGTTTTGCTTTTTCCCATCAAATATTTCTTTCCCATCTGCGCTCCCCGCTCCACTTCCCTTCACCCTTCTTTTTCCTATTTCACAGTGCCTATCATGCATTATGGATGTCATTTACACTTCAACTTCTCTAGCTAAAGAAATAATGTGTGATTTACACACTTGTGTCATATGTATTTCATTTACAAGTATGGCCTCGTGGTACATCCATTTAAGTATAAATGTCTCTGATTTATCCTTTTTTATGTCAGAGTAATACATTATTTTATTTTTTAAAAAAGCCCACATCCTATTTATTCAGTCTCTAGTTGATGGACATTTGGGCTATTTCTAAAATTTAATTATTTCAAACTGTATTGTTATAAACATGAGTGCAAGTATGTTGTTGTGGTATGATGTTTTAGTTCTTTCATAAATATTCCCAGCAAGGAAATAGCCTGGTAATATGGGACCTATAATAGTAGGGGGTTTTTTTGTTTTGTTTTGTTTTGTTTTTTTTGAGGAATCTCTGCACTGATTTGTGGTTGCACCAGTCTACATTCTCTCAACAGTGGAGAAGGGTTCTATCCTTCCCATCGACATGCCACTATTTGAAATTGGTTGCTTTCTTAATAGCAGCCATGGTCTCTGGAGTGAGATAAAAATCTTTTTTTTTTTTTTTAATCTGCATCTCTTGAATGACTAATGATTTTGAACATTTTTTTCTTATGTTTATTTGCTGCTTTTACTTCTTATTCTGAAAAAATATCTATTCATGCCTACTTTTGAATTGGGTCTTTAAATTTGGGGGCCTGATTTTTTTCTTAGTTCTTTATATATTCTAGATAGTAAAACTTTGCCTAAAGAGTAATTGATAAAAGTTTTTATTTTCCCAAATTGTAGGTTGTCTTTTCAGTCTGTTGAGGGTTTCTTTTGCTGTGCAGAAGCTTTGTAATGAGACAAGATTCCAGTCTTTGATTCTTTTCTGTTAGTTTCTGTGCTGTTGCGGTTTTGTTCAATGGCTCCAAGAGTTGTACCTAACCTAGTTCCAAAAAGGCTGAGTTTCTCTTTTAATATATAGGTCTCTGATTTGCTTTCATTTTAATTTAGTGTTTGGTGAAAGACATAGATCCAGCTTTAATCTCTGGAAGGTTGAATCCCAGTTTTTCCAGCATTATTTATTAAAGAGGCTATGTTTCTTCCATTGAGGATGTTTGATTCCTTTGTCACTATGAGCTGACTTAGTATTTTTAGAGTTCTTTCTACATGATCTAGTCTGTTCCATTGCTCTTTCGATCTGTTTATTTTCAAGGGCCGTGCTGTTTTTATCACACTATCTTTGTAGTATAGTTTCAAATTAGGGCCTGTGGTTACCCCTTGCCATGTCCTTGTTGACTAGAATTGTTTTTGCTATTCTAGGTTTCTTTTTATTTCAGATGAATTTTTGGATTATTTTTATCTAGTTTTGTGAAATTTGTTGTTGGGATTTCAATCAGGACTGCAGTGAATCTATACAGAACTTTTGAGAGGATGACAGTTATGACAACATTGGTTATTCCTACCTAGGAACAAGAGATGTTTTTCCATTTTCTGCTATCTGCTTTCAGAGGGCTGTAGTTATCAGAATGAAGTATTTCTTCTTTTTCTTTAGACTGTTTCCTATAAATTTCTCTTTTTTTTTTTGAAGGGGATGTTATTTCAGATGAGATCTTTTCACCAATTTCTCACTCAGTGAGTCTGTCATTCGTGCATATAAAGGCTATTTTTTTTTGTTAGTGTTGACTTATGTCCAGCAACTCTACTGAATCTGATTATTAACTCTAGTAGTCCTTTAGCTGAGTTATTAGAATCTTCTAAACAAAGTATCATCAGTAAATATGAATAGCTTCCTTTCTTTATTTCTTTTTCTTATCTAATTGATATGGCTAATATTTCCAGAACTATATTGAATAGTAGGAATGGTGATAGTGGACATTCTTGTCTTATTCCTGATTTTAATGTGAATAGTTTCAGTTTTTACCATTTAGTATGAAGTTGGTTTTTAATTTATCACAAATAGCTTTTATCAGGTTGAGATAAAGACCATCTAATCCTGTTAAATTACAGGGTTTAAATCATAAATTGATGTTGAATTTTGTCAAAAGCTTTCTCTGTGTGTATTAGATGGTCATATGGTTTTTGTACTTGCCTGTGTTGATATAGCGTCTTACTTTTATCAATTTGCCTATCTTGAATCATCCTTGCATCCCTGGGATAAATCCAACTTTGTGGTGTATATTCTTCTTGATGATTATCTGTGCTCTGTTTTCCAGTGTCTTAGTGAGAATTTCTGCATCTATATTCATTAAGGAAACCGGCCTACAGTTTTATTTCTTGGTTGGGTCTTTTTCTGCTACTGGATTCTAGACAATGGTTGCTTCAAGGAATGTATTTGCCCTATTTTGTCCCTTTCAATTTCATTAAAGACTTTGAGAAACTCCCCTAGATTTCTTGTAGAAATCAACAGTGAAGCCATCAGGATGAGGACCTTTCTTTGTCAGTAACTTTTCAATTACAGTTTCATTTTCACTGGTAGTGGAGTGCTAGTATTTTTATATTTTTGTTCAACTTTAGTAATTAATATGAGTCTATGAATCTGTTTTCCATCTATTTCGAGTATGGATTTTTGAAGTAGGTATTGATTATCAACTTGATTGGGGAGCTGTTGTGAATTCATCCATTTCATTCCTAATTGCATAGATTTGAGCCTTTCATTTGATTTATTTATTTTTTTTCATAAAATCATCAAAAGGTTCATTGATTTTGTTTATTCTTTTAAAAAACTAACACTGATTCACTGATCTTTTTATCATCTTCTATATCTCAATTACAATTTCTGCTTTGATCTTTATAAACTCCTCCTTTGTGTTTTTCTTGCTCTTATTTTTCTAGGAACTTGAGTTTCATCATTCAGTTGTTTACTTGAGCTCACTCTGATTCCCTAATATGGGCATTCACTGCTACAAATTTTCCTTACAGAAGTGTTGTCATTGTGAGCCATAGATTTCCATATGCTGTACTAGTATTACGATTTAACTGTTGAGACTCTCTATTTTCTTCCATGATTCATTGGTTGTTCTGGAGAGTATTATCCAATTTCCATGTGTACGTGAAATTCTTGAAATTTATTTTGTTATTGAGCAGCAATTTAAAGATGCTATGCTCTGACAGTACATAGTGAATAATTTCAATTCCTTTGCATTTACTTAAACATCTTTTATGAACTAGCTTGTTGTCTGTTTTAGAGAAAGACTCATGTGCAGCTGAGAAGAATGTGTATCCCAATTTTCTGGGGTGGAATACTCTTTATATGTTTATTAAGTCCATTTGTTCAAAAGTTTGATCTATTTGTGACAATGGAGCATTGAGGTCCCCTACCACTATTGTGTTAGTGCTTACTTGACTTTTCATGTCTATTAATATTTGTTCTTTTAGTTGGGTGCATTAACATTTATGATTGTCATCTCTTCCTTTTCTCTTCTTCCCTGGACAAGGATGTAGTCTGGTGGGTATTTGCTGCACTCTTCACTGTTTCCAGTGGGCTTCAACTTTTGTAGAAAAGTCTTGAAGAGGTGCCCTCTTTGCTGTTCACTGTTGCTCTGTTTTCTAGAGTTCAGTCTTAAAGGTCCACAGGGACTACATTGTACAGATCTTTTAGTGGCCAAAGTGGTCGCTCAAGGTGGAATTGCTGGGCTTCCTCCCTAAATGAGCACCCCAGGACAACTACTGGACCAAGTGGGCAAAGGACAGGGTGGAATTTGCAAGCCTCTGAAGTGGCCCAGCCAAACTCCCAGATGTGCTCACTGCACTACGAATTTAGGTGTACCTTCCTGGACTCTTGCCTTAGTGATAGTCCCCTAAGGATTGTGGGCTCACCACTGTACAGAGTTCAGGACAGAGTCATCAGGCTTCTGTGACTGAGCCAGCTAAACTGCTGGGCCCACTCACTGCACTATGAACCAGGGCACAGCCTTTGCAAAAATCTAAAGAACTCTGGGCCAATCTGTGTGTAGAGGTTGGGTTGGGAATCTCTGAGCCTCCACATGTCCCAGTCAACTGCTGAGCTGAGTCACTGGGCAACAAATGGAGTTTAGTTGCCAAGGCTCCTCCCTACATGATGATCCAATGAAGAGGCAGAGCTTTCCACTGTTCAGAGATTAGGGTGTTTGGAGTCTCTGGGACTCCCCAAATGTCCCAGCCCAACTGATGGCCCTACTCACTGAAGCAAACTAGGGCACAGTTGCCCATCTTCCTCCTTATCCCAGAGGTCTGCAAGATGTCTGGGGTAAAAAATAGAATTTAAATATGTTTACTTTATATCATAATTAAAAGCCATAAAACTTTTTAAGTTATTATGAGGAGAATGCAACGATAGAGCTGCGTTCAAATTTGTAATGAATATTAAAACCTGTATTATTTTTGTCCTTCATTAAAGCAACAGTTAATGTTCTGCCTAGGTATGCATTTATAATGCATAAATTCTTTTGTTCTGTTTCTGGGGTGGTTTTACACACAGTCAAAGGGAAGCCACACTTTGGTTGATTCCTCATCTGTAGTCACTGATCCCCTGTGTCAATCTAGATGATAATAATTTGACTATAAGCTCACAAGAAGAAAAAACTAATCTGCAGTTAATTGGGGGATGAGCTGTCCATGGTGGCTGAAATTTCCATTTTGAGGATATGTCAGTGTATTTTAATTTGAGAAGCAATTCAAGGTACCCAGCATAAAATCTTACTTCTCCAAAGAATTCCCACCTCTGCAAGGAGCAGATGATTATTCATCAAGCCTGAGTTTATAACTGGGAAATTATTACCAGAAGAGGGGGTAGCGGGTGTTTGTGTAGCAGGAGATAACTTCTCAGGCTTCACCTCCCACGGTGAGAAGAAGAAGCATAATGAAGTGAGGCCTCCAGCTGCTTCAGGTCCTCAGGACATCAATTAAACCTTGTATTTCTGAAATCTGTTTCTGTTCCTCAATTACGTGCATTTTTGGAAACTCATTTATCGCCCTCTAAATCACATTCCAATTATGCTGAGGAGGATGGCAAGAGTATAAAATCTAAGCCTAAGCTCCCTTGTCCGTTAAAAAAATAAATGACTCTCACATCATTCATACTGATATTTCTATAAATATTGAACTAATTTAACATTGTCCTGGAACTTTAATTTCAGCAATGACACTTGCTATGTTTCCGCTTAAGTGATATCATATTCCAGATTTCTAAAGTATGTTGTACCTGGAGGAAAAGCTCCAATAACATATTTATAATATAAAATATGAAGGTAAGATCAAATATTAAAATGGTAATTAATTCTAGGCTTCAAATCTCATGAAATTATAATTGCATATTAATAACTGCAAGTGGCTGTGCATTTGATGAAAAAAATTAATTTTTATGTTGAAGAAAGATTGCTTCCAGAAATAATGTTCATTTGCACTGGGGTCAACCTCGCACCTACTGACTTCATAGTAGTGGTGTTCCAGTTGTTATCAGGGACATCAATAGTTTGGAAGAGCTCACGCCTTCCAGTAGAAGATACAGATAATGTATTTTGAGAATTTGGGACTTTAAAATTCCAGAAAGTGCTCTTCCAACAGTACATCATCCTTATTTAAAATAAAATGAGAAAACATTATTGACCTATTTTTTATCTATCCTAACAAACTGATTTTCACTGTTGCAGCCATGACCTATTAAATTGAATGAGAAATTCCTAAGGTCTGTGGGAGGGAGGGCCAGCAGAGGAGAGAGAGGGATGAAAAGCGAGAGGGTGTGGGAGGGGGAAAAGACAGAAACAGAAAAGCAGAGTGAATGTGTTTAAGTACAGGAAAAAGTATAACTGGTTAACTTAGTTTAATTCTGATCGTGTTTAGTTCAGACCATGAGAAGTGTTCGAAAATATGAGGCCAGGCCACAAGTATGAAGTTGCAGTGATAATAGCTTGATTAGAAAATTCCTACAATTCATATGCTTTGATGGTCACCTAATCCAGTATACATACACCTCTTCCCTTGACTTTTGAATCAGTCTGGCCACTGTAACAGGAGATAGCATTATATCTGTTTTCGTCAACCCATCTGAACTGTATTTTCATGTAGCCATGACAGAGGTCATCAGGCCACTTAATGGAATTTTTTATGTTTGTTAGGAAGCTGTACTTGGAACAACTCAGAGTCCAAACCCAATTCTGGACTGTAGTGTACAAGCTGCGTGACTTCAGGCCATCCACAACTCCTCTGAAATTCAAATTTGTCAACAGTAAAATGAAGCTAGTGTTATCTATTGTGGTCATACTTCAAATCATCTTTGCAATTCTCAAAGAAGTTATATGAATGTAACATATCTTCATTCAATGAATGTTAAATAACACAAGGTCAGGTCTTAGTGTTTGTTTTTGTTTTGCTTTAATGCAGTCATGCAGTTAAAGAATGGGACTAATATCATTTTCATCATAGAGCTTGCCTTTTAATCCAAAAGGTAGCAAGGCAATAGATATATACAAGTTATTTTAGGGAGCAGAAAGAAAACCAGAAGAATAGGAATTAATTAAAAAGAAAATTATTTTACTAAAACAAGCACTTGTGCACACATATGTAGTTATAATACCTTACATAAACTATTCTACATGTATGCCTTTTAATATGCATAATGGTTAGATAGATAAGATAGATATGCCTTTTTAAACTATGAGGCTTTGACCATAGATTGAAAAATTATAGCCACTAGTCTTTCAAATGTTGATGTTGCTATATCATCTTCCCTCCTTTCTATTTATATGTGTCTTATAATTCTCCAATATCATTGCTCATCCTCCAATATTTTAATGTATGTTCAATTATCACTTTTTTAATACTATTCATTACTATTTTTATCTACTGTTAAACTCATCTGTTAATTTTATATATATATATATATATATATATATATATATCAGGTCTAGAAAGTTCTTTTAGTTCTTTTTGTAGAATCACTCATGATAGCCTCCAATCTCTCATCCATCTTGCTGGAAGTATTACTTATTTACTTTAAAATAATCTTCTGAGAAATCTCACACCAGCATCACCTGGAGGTCTCATTTTGTTTCTCATTTTTAGCTCTTGGTTTCTTCTAAAAATGTCTTATTTCCTGGTGTGCTTTAAATAATCCACAGAATAAAGCATACTGTAAGGTTACAATCTAACACATTCCCCAGATCCCAGTGTTCAGCACTGGGCCCAGGCAGCCCCTGCTTGCCGGTGGTGTGACCTGGAAGGGTGTGCTGTGTTCCCATCTGTGATCCTCTGTTCTCTGTCTGCTTCCTGGTGTCCTGAGATAAGTAGCTGTGGCCCTGGCACCATGCATTTCTACCTTGGAGCCAGCTCACTACTAAAAGTGAGGCCAAACCAATCTCTCCTTTGCTAAGTTGTGGGTGTCAAGTATTGTGTCTCAGTGGCCAAGAAAGTGATCCAAACATAATTAAAAAAAAAAATACAGAGGATGGCTGAGGTTCTTCTTCAGAACACATTGAATTTCTTTTTTCTTCCAGGCATAAAATTATGAAAAGCTTATTTTGACCCACTTGAAGCCATTACTCCTAAATTTGGGGATTTCAAGGAAGCACCAGACACTAAATAGAGATCTTATTTTTCTCATACTCAGACATCTCTCTTTACTCACCAATTAAAGGCATGGTATCTGAGTGACTTAAAAGTTGTTTTTTGTAGCCTGCAATGAAAATGTTCACTTAGAATTTGGAAAATTTCTCTAACAGAACTTGCACCCAAAATATTTTTGCTGACTTCTCAAAGTCTTCTTTTATCCTGAATTTTGATCCTTGTGATCTTTCTACTTTGGGAAACATGAGCTCTAATCTCTGTTTCTGAGCAGAGCAAAGCACTTGCAAATTAGTGCTTTAAAAGTTTACAGTTTTTACTTGTGACATTCCCTCCCACTACTCTAGGACAGCCAGGGCTAGTGTTATATATTAAAATGATATTTTGTTTAAAATCTGACAAAAATGCATTAATGAAAAGAAGAGAACAGATCAAAGTTACAGAAGTTACAGAAGTTACAGAATTTGTACATCTGGCTAGGAAGTAAGCAGTAGAGTTTGAAAATGTGAGAGGTCTAGAAAACAGTATAATGTGAGATTATATAAATCTAGGATTATTCATAGTATTTTTACAACATTATTTGGATTGTTTTCTTTTAAAAATTCAGTAACTGGTGTTATCAATTGCTGGGATAGATGAGACTGGAGAAGCCAAAACTAATATGAAAATGGGAGGGGGGAGCATTAAAAGCCTAGAAGAAAAATTAAGCTTTAAATTTGAAATGTGCTACATTTGAGATGACTCCAATTTCTGTATGAATGGCTATTTCCCATAAACATATGGACACTTGAACCTCAGGTCCAGCACAGAGAGCGGAGCCAATGATACAATTTGAGAAGCTCCTCAAATGGAGTCAAGAAGCAGATGTAGAGACAGAGCGTGAGAGGGAACAGGGATGAGCCCTGTTGTAACCAGCACTGCAAGCTGAGTTTTGGAAGAAAAGTAGCTGTCATGACTAAGGAGAAGCCGGAGAGACAGCGTGGAAGCTGGATTAGAAGTCACATGAGGAAAACACTGTGTGAAGGAAAAACCACCTCGTGGAAGCTCGCAGTGATGGTGAAAGATGAAATAAGCTAAACCCGGAGGAATACATGGGGAAGTATGTGTGTTTACATTTGTCTTGAAATTTATATATGAATTGACAGTGAACTAGTACATTTATATGGAAAGCTTTATATCGACTACCCTATTCAAATACAGTATATCTTCATTTTTGTTACTAAAGATTATATTCATATTCTCCATTAGTTTTAAAGTATTATTCATATATATATGTATATATACATATATATGTGTGTGTGTTATTCATATATATGTTTTATATATATGTTACATATATGTTATTATTCATATATATATTGAATATATATACTGCGATTATATTTTAATATTGTCTGTTTCTGTTGTAAATTGACTGCTCAGAAAAACATGTGCATGTTACATATACACACATATTTGCACATACACATATGATGTTGGCGTTTCCATACATTTTATAAAAACATTCTTTGCTAATCACTTCCCTTCTTTCATCCTTTCTTTTCATGTCTTTACTTTCTTTGAAATATTTTTAAGGTCAATAGATGTATCTTGATACTATTCCAAAGTGTAGTAGTGTATAGTGATAGTAACACTATCATCTTTTTTATTGGTGTTCTTCAAATATATTTCTTTGGGGAAATGATAAAGATAAAAACAGAAGAACAGACAATTCCTGACTTCCAAAATTTCAATTTGTGGCTTTTGACTTTACTACAGTGACAAAGCGATGCATATTCAGTAGAACTTGTACTTCAAATTTTGAACATTGATCTCTATTCAGACAAAGGACATGTACATAGTTCTCTCTTCTGATGCTGGAGATGGGCAGAAATCTGCAGCTCTCAGCTCAGCCACAGGATCAGGAGGATGAACAAACAGCAAGAACTCTACACCATATTATGTCCCTCAGCTGTGAGGTTTCCTAGATTAGGTGTGTGAAATGCATGCCCACTACCGATGGATGTACTGGAAGGAAGTACTATTTTTAAGTGCAGGGAAATCTGCAATAAAATGAGCTACATGGGATGTGTATGTGTTTTTGTCTACATGTATTCAGAATAGATTGGCATCTAGATTTTATCTGAACTGCATCTGATTTCAATATACACAGACTATAAAAATACATATATATGTATCATAAAACACAAACATATGAAATGTGATATGCACACACGGTGTTGATGAGAAACTAGACAACATGAGAAAAGAATACTTGACTAGAAATGTCTTTATATGTGCAATGGTCAAAAGAGATGGGGTACTCAAGCAGGATATGAATAGAGTCATACATAGCCTGCTGCTTTGAATCGTGCAGTGTGATTTAATAACCACATTGTTTGTGTTGGAATCAAGTGATTTATGCTACATTCTAAGACTTCTATATGTCAACCATGTGACCTTTGGCTAGTCAGTTGAACATTCTGAACTGGTTTATAAAATATATAAGAAATAAGGCCAGGGATGTAGCTCAGTGGTTCCTGTGCCTGTCTTGCAAACACAAGGACTCAGGTTCGATCCCTGGTAACCACATACAATACTAGGAATGCAGACTCACACCCAGAAGAATCAGTACCACATACCACAGTGCCGGGCATGGTGGCTCATGCCTGTAATCCCAGCACTTAGGAGGCAGAGGCAGGAGGATTGCTGTGATGTGAGTTGGAGGCTGAGCTCAGGGCCAGCCTGAACTACAAAGCGAGACCCTGTCTAAACAAAATAATAATAATAATAATAATAATAATAATAATAATACCTAAAAGTAAAGAATGCTCTAAAAAGTAAGTTGTATGTTTAATAAATCTTGAGAATTACATTTTTCATTTAATAAATACTCCATAGATCTCATTATATGTTCAGATTTGTGCCAGTGTTACTGTCAAAACTAGCATAGCTTCTGCCGATGTACACACCAGTAGAGTCACAAAAATATACAACATACTAGTGCACTCAGATAAATTTTAAAACTGAAAATCAGATGTTCATAATAATTTTAGTGTCTAGATTGCAGCTTCTGTTGTGAATGAGACATGAGTCTTGAAAAAATCCACAAGGTGAATTCAGTGTCCTCGACAGCCTATCAAATCCTACCTTCCTCTTTGTTTTCTAGCATGTTTTCAGGGTCATCTCATAACAAAACATGGTGCTCTTAGTTTTTCATAGGATCTAATGTAGACTTACAACACACTTCTGTTCATTTTCTCATATTTTAAATATGTGTGCCTTTCCCATACATGAATGGCTTGACACAAGTCATATAGCGAAATGCAGCAATGTGGGAAGTAAGGATGTGGGGAGATTTCAAACAGTCTAGTCACATATTCTACCCTGATCTCAAACCAATGTATTTCTATATTTTGACATATAATGACATATAATTAAAACAAATCTATTGTTTCAAAACTGTATGAAGAATTTAACTTTGAGAAATAGTCACAAATTCCATATGATCTTATGACCTCTTCAAAACAAGTCTTATTTTTTTTCCTATGAAAATCCAGAGATGATCTTGCATTTCCACTTATCCCTGGATGGTAGATGCACATTTTTCTAAATTCATAGTCGGTAAGCACTATCACTGGATAGTTGAATATTCTCCCCAAGGGCCATGTGTTAAAGGTTGATCCCCAAGGTGGAACTTTTGTTAAGAAGGGGAGCCATTCAAAAGTGTGACTTTATGTAAAAACTTCAGGTCTCTGAGAATGTGTGTTCAAGGGGATTGTACCAGTATAAGACAAAACTTAATTCTCAAATTTTTCCCATAGCCCTGCCCACTCTACCCCCCATATACATAAAATTTGTTTCCTTACTTTTTTGTTATAATCTCATTATTTTCCCCCTTCACACTATTTTACTTTGAGTATTTTCTATTTCACAGTATATAACATACAATTCTAGAACTCATTTGCATCTCTATTTTCTCATACCAGAGAAAATATGCAATATGTAGCTATCTGTGACCACAGGTTTTATTATTTTCTTAATAGTTAATAAATTTTACTTACTTTAGCATTCTATACAAAGTATTGGCAGACAAATATGCTGATATTAATAATCAACCACAATGAACTATTTTTCCAGTCCTAGTGGAAAATTAAAATGGCCACAAACTTCAGTCATGGGTGGTGCACTGTGCTCCACTTGTTGCAGTGGGTTAAAGTGGGCTGAGTTTAACACACTCTCCCCTTGTCTGTTCTCACGTGTTCTTCCTCATCCCAAATGTAGATGTGGGATAAAGATAGAGTCACACTGATGAAGAACTTGGGAAGACTGAAAGTAATGCGGGAAGCTCAGCCATACACCTCCTTGAGCTGTACACAAGGAACATTTCCCTTCAACTGAAAACTTTAGAAATGTTCATTTCCACCTCCATCCCAATTCTTAGTACTTTTACTTTAGAAACATAAAATCACAATGGTTTTCTATTTTACTTTGAAAAGTATACAAATTTCCTTTAAAATTTCAGCAAATGTATGACCCAAGGAATATTTTTTGTCAAGGACCTGAAAATCATCTCTGAATCGTATATGCTGAGGAAAGACCATACTTTCTATCTCCTATTCTCTGTGTGAAAATGAGAGATTAACTTTGGCTGTTATCTTGCTCACAGATGCAAAACTATCTCTAATTATAGAACTTTCCTCTCAGGTTGGCTAGTAAATCAATTAGCACATATAAGAGGACCATAATCCTCACATGTTTCATTTTTGTTAGTCAGAGTCAAATACAGTATCTTTCTCCTGTTCAAAAGTTGGAATTAAAATATCTTCTCTGGTGAAGTTTTCTCCTTCTCCTTCTCCTTCATCTCCCCCTCATCCTCCTTTCCCTTCCCCTTCCCCTTCTTCATTTTCTTCTTCCTATTCCTATTCTTCCTCTTACTCTTCTTCTTCCTTTACTTCTTCATCTTTATTTTTAAATTTTTAAATTTTTATTGATACATTACATATAGGCATCATGACTGCACTCCATAATGGGGATTTGTACCAGTATAAGACACAACTTAATTCTCATTTTTTCCCATAGCCCTACCCAACTACCGCTGCCCCATATACATAAAGTTTGTTTCCTTACTTTTTTGTTACAATCTCATAAATTTTCCCCTTTCACCCTATTTTACACTGAGCATTTTCTATTTCACAATATATAACATACAATTCTAGGACTCATTTCCATCTTTATTTTCTCATACCAGAGAAAAGATGCGATATGTACCTATCTGTGTCCTATTTATTTCACTTATGAGGATATCCTCAAGGTATGTCTATTTAAGTACAAATGTTCAAAATTATCATTTTTTATGGCAGAGTAATATTCCATTCTGTGGGAGAACCACAGCTTTTTTATCCAGTCTCTAGTTGATGGACATTTGGGTTGTTTCCAAGATGTAGCAATCACAAATTGGGCTGCCATAAACATGGGTGCACATATGTCACTGTGATATGAGTCTTTTAATTCTTGTGTGTATATACCTAGAAGGGCAATGGCCGGGTGAGTTGGGACCTCCAAACCTAGCTTTTTGAGGAATCTCCAAACTGATATCCACAGGGGTTGTATGACTCTACAGTCCCACCAACAGTGGAGAAGGGTTCCTTCTTCTCCTCAGCCTCGTCAACATTTGCCATTGGCTGAATCTGAAATGGCAGTCATTCTATGTGGAATGAGATGAAATCTCAATGTTGTTTTCTTCTACATCTCCTGAATGACTAATGATGTTGAGTATTTCTTCATATGCTTCTTAGCTGCCCTTACTTCTTCATCTGAAAAATATTTGTTCATTTCAGAAGCCCATTTTTTAATTCGGTCATTAAATTTGGGTGGGCTGATTTTTTTGAGCTCTTTATATATTCTAGATACTAGCCCTTTATCTGAGGAACAGCTGGTAAAGATATTATCCCACATTGTGGGATGGCTTTTTGCACTGTTGGTGGTTTCCTTTGCTGTGCAGAAGCTTTTTAAAAGAATGAGGTCCCATTTGTTGATTTCCTTAGCCATTTCCTGTGCTATAGAAGTTTTGTTCATGAAGTCTTTCCCTAAGCCAATGTCTTTGAGAGTTTTACCTAACCTGTTTTGCAACAGATTTAGAGTGTCTGTTTTAATATTTAGGTCTCTATCCACTTTGATTTTATCTTGGTAAACGGTGATAGAGTTAGATCTAATTTTAGTCTTTGGCAAGTTAAAGCCCAGTTTTTCCAGCATCATTTGCTAAAGAGGCTATCTTTCCTCCACTGAGGAGTTTTGGCTCTTTTGTAAAAGATGAGGTGGCTCAGTGTATCTGGAGTAGTTTCTGGATCTTCTAGTCTACTCCACTGATCCTTGGGTCTGTTACTTTGCCAGTACCATGCAGTTTTTATCACGGTGGTTTCATAGTATAGTTTCAGCTTCAGAGCTGTAACAACCCGCACCATGTTACTGTTGCTTAGAATTGCTTTTACTGTTCTAGATCTTTTGTGTTTCCAGATGAAAGTTTGGGTTTTTTCTCTAGATCTGTGAAATATGCTGTTGGGATTTCAATCAGGATTGCGTTGAATGCGCAGAGTAGCTTTGGAAGTATAGCATTTTGAAAATATTGGTACTTCCTACCCAGAAGCAAGGTATGTCTTTTCATTTTTTTGATATCATCTTCTATCTCATTTTTCAGACTGCTATATTTTTCAGAGTAAAGGTCTTTCACCTCCTTTGTTAGATTGATTCCTAAGTATTTTATTTTTGGGTGCTACTGTGAAAGGGACTGACTCTCCAATTTCTATCTCAGTGTTCCTAGTTCTTAGGATCCTCTAGATAGAGTATCAAGTGATCAGCAAATAATGACAATTTAACTTCTTCTTTTCCAATCTTTATTCCTTTATTTCTTTCTCTTCCCTAATTGCTATGGCTAATATTTCCAGAACTATATTGAACAGAAGTGCTGTGAGAGGACACCCTTGTCTTGTTCCTGATCTTAGTGTGAAAGGTTTAAATTTTTGACAATTTAGTATGATACTGGCTGAAGTTATTATTAGTTTCAGACACAGACCATCTATTCCGATCTTCTGTAGATTTGGAACATAAATGGGTGTTGTACTTTGTCAAACGCTTTTTCTGCATCAATTGAGATGACCCTATGATTTTTATTCTTAAGACTGTTAATATAGTGTATAAAATTGATTGATTTACATATGTTGAACCATCCTTGCATCCCTGGGATGAATCCAACTTGGTCAGGGAGTATAATCTTTTTGATAATTCTCTGTACTCTGTTTGCCAGAATCTTATTGTGTGTTTTTGTGTCAATATTCATTAGAGTTATTGGCCTGTAGTCCTCTTTTTTTTGGTTGGGTCTTTCTCTGCTTTTGGAATCAGGGTAATGATTGCTTCCAGGAATAAGTTTGGGAGTACTGCTTCCCTTTCAATTTCATTGAAGAGTTTCAGAAGTAAAGGCACTAACTCTTCTTTAAAAGATTTATAGAATTCAGCAGTAAAACCGTCAGGTCCAGGGCTTTTCTTTGTTGGAAAATTTTTAATTACATTCTTAATTTTACAGATTGTTATTTGGGGTATTTAACATTTCTATATCTTTTTTTTTCAACTTTGGGAGTTCATATGTGTCTAGAAATCTACCATTTCTTCTACATTTTCCATTTTATTACAGTATAAATTTTCAAAGTAGGTGTTTGTTATCCCCTGTACTTTCTCTGGGTTGGTAGTAATTTTTCCGTTCTCATTCCGAATAGCATAGATATGTGCCTTTTCCTTCCTTTGTTTAATGAGGTTGGCTAAGGGTATATCAATTTTGTTTATCCTCTCAAAGAACCAAATTTTTGATACACTGGTTTTTAGAACCATTCTCTTGGTTTCTATTGCATTAATTTCTGCCCTGATCGTTATAGTTTCTTGCCTAGTGCGGGCTTTGGGTTTGTTTTGCTCTTCTCTTTCTAGTCACTGGAGGTTCAGCATTAAATTGTTTATTTGAGCCTCCATTTTCTGGATGGAGGCTTTCAGTGCTATGAATATTTCTCCTTGAACTACTTTCATTGTGTCCCATAAATTTCTATATGTTGTATTGCGGTTATCGTTTAGTTGTGAGAACTGCTCAATTTCTTCTCTAATTTCTTCTGTGACCCATTGACTGGTCAGCAGAGTGTTGTTCAGTTTCCATATGTTTGTGAAGATTCTGGGCTTTCCTTTGCTATTCAACTCCAATTTCAGGGTACTATGGTCGGACAGTATACAAGAGATAATTTCAGTCCCTTTATATTTGCTTAAACCTATTGTATGAACGAGAACATGGTCTATTTTAGAAAGTGATCCATGAGCAGCTGTGAAGAATGTAATCTTGACTTTGTGGGGTGAAATACTCTGTAGGCATCTATTAATTTCATTTGCTGGCAATCTGGTTAAGCTCAAGCATTTCCTTAGTGACTTTTTGTCCAGTTGATCTGTCTCTTTGTGAAAGTGAAGTATTTAGGTCACCAACTATGATGGTATTGGAGTTTATATGGTTTTCCAAGTCCGTTAATGTTTGTTTTATATAGTTGGGTGCATTAGAATTTGGAGCATAGATATTTAAGATTGTGATTTCTGCCTCTTGGATTTTTCCCTGAACTTAAAGATAGTGTCCATCTTTATCTCTCTTTATAAGTTTTGGCTTGAAGTCTCTTTTGTCTGCAAATAAAATTGCCACTCCTGCTTTCTTGCTATTTCCAGTCTCATGGAGTATTGTTTTTCCATCCCTTTAATTTTATTCCATGGGTTTCTTTCTCAATTAGGTGCATTTCTTGTATGCAGCAGATTGTAGGATCTTGCTTTTGATCCACTCTGCCAGTCTGTATCTCTTAATTGGCATGTTGAGTCCATTGACATTAATGGTTATGACTGATATAGGCAAATTTATTGCTGCCATGTTTTCCTGTTCTTGGCTGTGTTATTCTACTTTTGCCCTTTTCCCATCAGTTTCTTGTTTGGTCCCATGGGTTGACTCGGTTAGGTCTCATTGATTTGTAACTTTCCTTAGTTTTCTCCAAGATATTCTTTAAAATGTTTTGGAGCACAGGTTTCATGTTTGTGAAGTTTTTCAGGTGTTCTCTTTCATGAAAGTATCTTATTTCCCAATCAATTTTGAAGGATAGTTTTGCAGGATACATGAGTCTGGGTTGGAAGTTGTTTTCCTTTAGGGCTTGGAAGACTTCACTCCAGGCTCTTCTTGCATTGAGTGTTTGAGTTGAGAAGTCCGCTGTGATCCTGACGGGCTTCCCTTGGAATGTAACTGTTTTCTTTTCTCTGGCTGCTTTCAGTATTTCATTCTTTTTT